>DWGJ01003825.1:0-12654 GCA_018246895.1 Aspitha aspitha aspitha | reverse complement strand
TTAATTTTCAAATGGCTACCCTGTAAAATGTGGATTTTGGATTGTGCGAGTATTCATGAAAAGCAGCGATGTGTTCTTAGACAGTTTAATACTTTATGTAATATGAACAATAGAATGTTTTTTTTTAAATCACTAATAATTGTTTAGTGTATTAACCAAATACTATAACATGCAGTTTTATAGTTTTCTAAGCACATTGTTCTTTGATCGTGATGGTTTATGAGTTCTTCTGCTGCTTATTATATATATTATTACATTATAATTAATGCTTACGATGTATATAACTAACATACTTGTAATTTATATAAACAATATACAAACCTTTTTATTACCTATGCTTTTGTTTATTTCACTCCAGTAAGAATTTCCTACAAGAATTATAAAAACCTACTCACTGATAAAAAAGCTAAAAATGTAACTACTTAGAATATTATGACTATATGAAGTGCAGAACACAAGAGTAACCTATAAATAATGTTTTTGCAGTGAAAATGGAATATAATGTCAAAACATTTTTTTCTTCATAGCTGTATACCTCTCTGTATATTCATTGTAACCTTCCAATGATGCTAATTGCTTTGGTTCAAACAGGTTGCCATCCAGGTTTATTGTATGAATTTTAGATTCTCTTAGTAAATCAGGAGTAATAGCATCCAGACTTAGGCAATTTTCTTCTAACCTCAAAATTTTTAGACGAGGGGCTTGATGCAAATCTCCAAGATTAGATATCTCATTTTGACTTAAGTTTAGTTCTGCAGCAAACAATTGTGACATCCCACAGGGCATAACAGTTATCTTATTGTTGGAGATATCAACTACTTCCAAATTTGCAAGACCAAGCAGCTGGTTTGGGAATTGTTTAAACTTGTTATTGTTTAAATATGCTTGTTTCAAATTACTTAAATTATCAAACGAGAAAGGTAATTTCGATATACTGTTATAAGATATGTTAAGTAATTCCAATTTCTTTAAATTTACCAATAAGTCGGGTAATGTTTCTATTAAGTTTGAACTCAGATTTAGTTGCTTCAACACCTTAAATCTGCTTATGTCTTCCGGTAAGGACGATATCTTGTTCTTTGACAAATCCAAATTTCTTAAGTGGTCCGACAAATCCAACACCTCGACAGGTATGTCTTTCAATTTATGGCTGGATATCTGCAAAACACCAGTCTTCGCCGCGGTTTCATAGTGTTGTTTTAAGCCCGAATTACCCATTTATACATCAACAAAAACACATTTATTTAAAGTCTATACGACGAATCAATAGCTAAGACAATATTTAATACGCCCTATATATTAAAACACCTATGAATAAAATATTAAGAACAAAAACGACAAAGTGAAATTCTGAGTACAATTGTCACATACAATCACTCACTGGTGTAATTTCTCATTTGACACTGACATAACTGACAATTTACTTGACCAATAGAAAATAGGTAACGAAAGTCAATTATGACAATTATAAGCCAAAGCAATATTTTCTTAATCCATAACAAAACGTATAGCACTCGGAACTAGCGAAAAATGAGAAAACTTACTAGGTATATTCCGTATTCAAAATAATGTTAGCTTAAGTAATAATGTTACTATTTTCCATCCTTAAGAACATAGCCATGTTTTTAAAGGTTATAATATCAATTACAATATTACAATTCAACGTATCTTGTAAGGCTGCAATAACATACACTACGCACTAAACAGGTATAAAGTTCTAACCTTGGAACTCTGATTTATCCTTCTTTATGTCAATGTTTAAAATAAATATGTATTGCAACCAAGAAAGGACAAGTTTGAGTTTTAAATGTATATTATGATCGAAAATGTTAAGTTATTTTTACGTTACTTTAGCGTGTTACAATCTCTTCGGCACAAAAAACTAATACAGAACCACTCTTCGGCCCCCTTGGAAGAATGTATAATTTAGCGAATGTGAAACACCGTCTAAAATATGCACTTATATATGTTTTTATTCGACCCTTTTTATGGTCCACTGCTGAAACGGGTCTCCTCTCATAGTGAGAGGGATTTAGGCCATAGTCTACCACGCGGGCATAGTGCGGATTGGTAGACTTCACACACCTAAGAAAATATTTTATACTTATAATATATCTAAGGTGTGCAGGTTTCCTCAAGATGTTTTTCTTCACCGTTATAGCAAGTGATATTTAAATGTTAGTTATAAAACGCACGTAATAAATCGAGGTGCGTGCCAGGATCGAAACCAGATCTCCCGAGTGGAAGGCTGAATTTCAAACCACTAGGCTATCACTGCTATATATAACAATTTAATAATATAAATTTAGCTACAATAAACCATTAAATGCATTTCATTGTAAAAAAAATTGTAAAGAACCTTAGATAACATTTGATAAGCAAAGATTGACTGTCATTTCAATCGTATTACATAAATTTATTTTAGCCGTATCAATATTACATATAAGATTTTAGAGAAATTCTTGTTGCATCATGTTACAAATCTGTTTCAACCTTAACACATGATACATGGAATTTATAATTTTATAATCTGTATATTTTATCTACGTTTTTACAATACATTCGTGTAGAAAATATAGATATACATACATACAAGTGTTAGTCTGTGATGGTCTGTGTGTCTCCGATTCATCCAAAGGGATTTCGAAGGGCTACTTATTTTTTGTAGGATGAAATTTGTAATTTTAGTATTGACGATGTATAGGAATCGAATTTATTTACCCAAGTTAGTGTATAAACTCCATTAGTTAAAATTTACTTCGATGTTCAGTTAGCAGTACCAAGTTCTTCGATTGTTACCGCGGGAAAACTGTGAAACGTTTGACTACTATAATGGCCGCAATAGCGCCAATGCTTTTAGTGTTTGTTCTTTCAGTATGAAATACAAATGTGAAATAATACTTCAGCATATTACTTGTTATTCAGAAAAACCGAATTGACATGGACATCAACGCTGGTAAGTTCGCAAAAAGTTAATTCTTACGCTTTTATTATAGGCGTTTCTTTAAGACTGTCCTCAGATTTCTAACACTAAGAGATTCTTATTTAACTCATATTTATTAACAATTATAAACTGAACAGATTGTAAGAATGTAACACACTGCCTCCAAGGATATTGGCACCTGTGAAGTATCTCAGCGTTTCGAGTCACATAAAATAATTGATAATAAATACTCACAAAATATTGCACTTTCCAAAACAATTTTCTTATTTTCGTAAACACAGTGTACACAAATATCTGGAGTGCTATAGGTTGACATTGATAGATGTAAATAACAATGATCAAGATAATTATTTTCTTTTTTACACCATTTGAACAAAAGTGTACTTCACTGTCATGAAATCTTACAATTTATAATGCATAAATAAAAGTAAAGGAGAACAGATGAAACCATAAATCAAAATGATAATTGATAATCGTTATTTTAATGAGTTTTACAAACCATGAGAGCAAAAGACTGGTATTTTAAAGAATAATCTTAGCATACAAACCATTAAAAAGTATATTACAAGTATATTAGACACATCATTGCATTGTATTTAAAAAAATATATGTTGTCACATATTTAACTCATTTTCCTTGTTATTCAAGTATAAATAAGTACTAAATTCTTTTACCCATATGTATGTTGCCAAAATTAAATGTTTAGTTGAAAAATCATCCTGAACAGTTATCAAATAATTAATCCTCATTTTGTGTAGATGACACTACAGATAATTAAAATCGAGAATTTGAGCTACTCCTTCGATACTTGAAAATCTGGAATGTGGTGAAGCAATTAAATACTAATTTAATTTTACTTAATACCCTTCTAGTTGTAAAGATGAACTCAGATATTAAAATTATTACAATAAGTAGTTAACATTAACTGGAATCAAATTAAGCAAATCAGTTACTTTGTAGCTTTATGTTAGATTCTTCTAAAAAGTTTATTAATTCAATGGAAATGATAGAGGGACTTTACAATTTGACTTTTTATTTCCTACCAGCTGTGCCCTGCAGTGTTACTTGTTAAATCCTTATCCTGTAGGAATTTCAGAATGAAAAGTAGCTTATTTATTGCCCTATAACCTCCTGTGTCTTCCAGCAAAAGTTCCAATAAAATGACATCAGCCATTCCCAAGAATATCCCGGACTAACAGAAAGAAAGACAGACAAAAATTAAAATAAAATGTGTTTTAGTGTTTTGGAAATAACTATAAGGACTTAAGAACACACATTTATTTTGAAATCTGCGTCTAGAAATGAATACATAAAATAAAAGACTTGTGTTACTGTATCAGGGCCTGATTAACCCTTAGACTAATTAGGCCTAGGGCGCGAGGATCGGGGGGGTGCGATGAAATTGTATCTTTGCAAACACTAAATCTAGTTTAATGACATATACCCTACATATTTCAAATAAACGTTAATGTTAACTTTTTACAAACAAAGACAAAAGTAAGTAATATACTAGTGTTGCCGACCGTAACACACATTATTAGCCTAGGGTGGTCAGAACTCTTGATCAGCCGCTGCTGTAACATGTAACTGTATGTATGTAAATGTACAACTACTGTAACATGTAGTAAATATGAGAAACTAATATACCATTTTCTACTAACAGATTTTTTTTGTTTATGCCTCTTACAATGGACTACATAATCAAGTGAGTATCATGTAAAATATAAAACTAAAATAATATTTATATTAAGTATAATAGTTATCTAGATTTTTAGAATAGGATCATTATCAATTTGTGCCATATTATTTCAGTTAGTACATTTATACTAAAACCTCATAAAAGAAAATTATGATTATGCTTTTGTTTCAAATAGATCATACATTATGTGTATAAATCATTTTTAATATAAAATGTAAATTTATACAATTAGCAAGCATGTACTATTATTGTATATCAATTGGCACTGTGGTTAAATACTTACATTTAATATTATTTAAATAATCTGAATTAATTAAGTAGATATTGCAGCATATTCTCACTACACAGCTCATCAAGTAGTATGTTGAATGTAAAAATATCCTTACTAATTTTTTATTCCGTTGTACATTCTTATATTCTTCTTCTATAACTATGGCAAACAAATTTAAATATTTAATAAGCCAGACTACTATATATTTTAATTATAGGAGCATACCATGGCCATTTACAATAAAAAGTTAACAATCTCAATGTCCTAATTTTGAATTGATGTCAAGAACATGTGAAATAGTGAATATATATCAACTTCCCCCTGCCATGTAAACACACCTTGCGTGGAAAATTATTGTGTAACTGTCACTTACACTCTTTGTATTATAAACACAGATATAAAATAAGGATGTCAATCATTATTATTAATTTAAAAGTACAGTACATTTTACATATTATGTATATTAAATAATAAGTCTAATTTAATAAAAAAATTAGAATATGTTTGAAATTTTGCAGTACTTAAAGATAAAATAATTCTTATTAGAATTATTGTATGAGACACAACTACAGAAGCTTTTATGGTAAAGTCCACATGGTACCAAAATCTTTAATTTTTTAACTCTGATCATAAATCATATCCCCAAATTAAATCATAGAAATCGTTTAGCAGTTGATACAGGACAATGTTTGTAACACAGGGATGCTCGCCCATTCTCTGATTCATTGATAATACTATCCGTCGCATACTCCATTATAAGCATATACCAGCTGTGTCCCTAGGGCGTGGCGAGTACGGTAACCGTCCAACGCCCAAGGGTATCAAAATCATCATCATCATTATGCATCCTAATTTCGCAAATAATACGTATTACCAAAACTAGATGGAATATCTATAAATCTAGGGCAGAATTGGTAACGGCTGTCAAATAACAACAACAATATATGGGACACTGAAGAATTTAGCATAAAATATAGATTGATATCATTCCTTATCAGAAACATCTATTTTCAATTCACAAACTTCGCGCATTAAAGAAGGGCTGCGCAAAGATCTGCTGCCGGGGGCCTTGCAAGAACCTTCTTGTGTCACCTTTAAGTGTACCGACCATAACGATCCAAAACAGTAAATAATACGGTAACAAACTCTCAAGCAAGGCAAACTTTGCGCAACTACCGCGCCTATACCGCGAATATCCTACACGTTACGTTCAGACGTTGCTTACATCGTTTATATGACGCGCCAATTGCGATACTTCCTGCCAATGCATTATTAGATACATCTCTTCATTCGCATACTGCACCCGCGTTTAAATTAATAAATTTAAATTTGTGTTATCGTTATGTTGTAATATATGTGAAATTTTGAAAGTCTTACAGGTCACTTTGGAGGTCAGTAACCTTAAATATGTCACTACCACAAAGGCGGCGTCAAAATAATGCCCCAGTTATTTTACGCGTATAAACGACCTCTGCGTACTGTCCGTTTTAGCAATGATATATTAAGCAATAATTAAAGCGCCTTTACAGTCACATTGCATGTAGTGTGACCTGCGGTACACCGAGCGGCCAAATGGCTAAACATTAGACACATCTTTATGAAGTTAACCTCGTCTGTGTCAACTGTTGTTGTTATTTCATAAACCATTGTTTACTTATGACACAAACTACGCTACAAGTTTGTTGCAATGCAATGCATCTAGACTACATACGTAATATGTTAGGTAACATAGATATAGCTGGATAATGAGTAAGTGTGTGCTCGTCTTCGTAGTTTATACTTCGTACGTCCTAACAATTACCTTGTTGCGTGTATAATACATGATATCTTTATTAGCACAAAGCACGATTGTTTTTTTTCTTGACGTTTACATTGGTATGATTCAATTTCTATACAAACCATCATATATAACAAAAAATATATCCATCGACACAAAGATGGCAAATACGAGTATATAACATTCGGAAAAACATAAGTACAGAATGAACTAGTAATTTCTGTGCAGCCGGCACTGCACTGTCGCTGTATCTTGTCATGTACACATACAATGAACAGTTGCATAGTTTTTCAAGTTTTATATAGTACTAACTGAAGCGTGTGAAGGCTGCCTATGCCCGTTTCAGAGACTATGGTCTTAACCGTTCTCATTCCGAGGCGAGACCAGTATCTAACAGTAGTAAAGAGTTTCTGATTATATTTTGAAGACATCTACTAGTTTCTCGTGTTCTAGTACAATCCCGCGAATATAACACGCCTAGTCCTCATACATGATTATGTGTTGTGAATTCATACATTACAATTAGTTTACATTCTTATTAGATAGATCTGTCAGTGTGTCATAAGAGTACAACAGGAGACAACATTTTAACAATACGCGAAACATTACAAAATTCAAAAGATGAAAAAATGTTTGAATCGTGTTTTGTCATATGTCATACCATTATGCGGCATTTTTTCTTGTGTACCGATTTATTTCATATAGGCCGTAGACAATTTGATGTTTTTTTAAAATAAATCCAACAAACGAAAATAGATTCGTTAACTATCAATGATTTATTTTACATAGTGGTTTCAACCCAGCTATCTCTGATCGACGCGCTCCTGAGCGACTTTGACAAGACGATCACACCATGCGCTAAGAAGAATGAAAAGAAAGAAGAAGAGACACAGGATGCGATGCCCGACTCCACGACGAACACGGAAAAAAGCAACGCCAACCCGTTCCACTGCGGGGACGACGTCCTCGTGACCAATAAAGATGGACGATATTATTTAGGTTTGTATTATCTTATGAATTAAGAGCTACAGCAAATATAGCATATTGTTGTAACAAATGTTTAAAACACGCGAATCTACCCGCGGGATGTCGCTTTTGACAGCTGTTTTCAATCATTCGTTTATTAGCCATTTTCTCCAAAACGCTTTTCATAAGGTAATTAAATTTGAAAATATAAGCCTTTATAATAACATCGTTAATTATTTTTAAACAATAGACATAAATGTAACTTAAAGTTTGTTTATAATTATTTATATATATCGCTTTTATTATAATTTATTTTGCTGTGAACCTTCGCGGCGTATTAGGCTCAACGTATGTATTCATCTACAATAACGACGCGATCCGGTGTATCAATAGTTCGTTCACCCGCAGGTACTATTGTGGAGTTGAGTACGAGCAACGACAACGACTCGTGCGACGTAGGCGCGGGTGTGGCGCGATGCCTGGTGAAGTTCGGCGACGGCACGCACTCGTGGGCGCCGGTGTCCACGCTGAAGCTGCTGAGCGCGCCGCCCGCGGACGACGGCCGGATCATGTGCGTGGTGTGCAAGCGGCGCGAGGGGCCCGCCGCCGGCCCCGCCGCCAACGCGATCATCGCCTGCGACATGTGCGGCCGCGGCTACCACGCCAAGTGCCACACGCCGCCCGTCGACGCTTGGATCAATGGCGAGTATCGTTCTCTATCTACGATAGTGTAAATGACTTGTGACGCGTGGACCCTGTGAATATAGATCCAATATTAAATATAGTTAAATAGCTGCGTGAAAGCAGTCCCTGTGCGTTTGAGTCGTTTCGCTTTAAAAAGTTATCTAACGTAAACTTAATATTTCATTATTATCGAAATATATAGAAAATTAATGCCCGATTCTTAACGATTCTAGTTATACACTAACGGTACCCTCGTTCGTGGGTAACTCAATGATTTAATTTTAACGTACGTATTCCAGGCGCTTCGTGGCACTGTAAAAGATGCGTGGATCAGAGGTACCGAGTGGCCGCCGCGGAGAACAGAGCGGTCAAACGGTCGGACCTGTTTAGGTTCAAGGGCGGGCAGCAGCGGAGACAGCAGCAAGAGCAGACGCTCCCGTGCGACGTAAGTACGCCCCGCGCTATGCCTCCGTACACGTACAAACCTCACGCAGGCCACGCCCACGCACCTGCGCATCCAAACACTTATTGTGCTAACATTCTGTTTGCCCGTCGGTTGGTTTGCCGGGGCCCCAACCCGGACCCCTCGGACGTAGCAGTAACATTATCAGTATTATAACATACACAGTTCAGTCGCTTTGTGAGTGTAAGTATTTTGTGTGATGCATGATGTGTGGTATTTATTTTACATTGTATCCTATACAAATTTATTCTGACGTCAGCCGGTTTTCACTTGGATTGGTCACAAACATGTTGCATATTGACTGAGGACTAAGTTGGAACGCTTTGTGTGCTTGTAGTTTATCTAGTTGTGACACATTCAAGATTGGAAATTCATTCAGGTTTCATATTGACGCTGAAGCTGCCTCTAAATAACTGAGATATTTATATCTCAGTTTTTAACCAAACAATAGTAAACAGGAAGTTGTTGCACGCCATTTCGCTTACTTTTAGCTTTTTAAAATTATTTTAAAAAATATAACACATACTTTTAAAATGGACTTTAAGCTTTATAGACATACAAGTGGACCTTACCACGCGTCGCCATGGTTATATTTGTCAAAAGTCACAAAATCCCTTATCATGATGTTTGTCTGACATTATCAAGTGTCATCCTGAAGCAAGAAATTGATTTTGCAATTAAAAATGAGATTATCAATTGTGATTTAAAAAATCCTCTTTTAAGTTGGATCAAATAATAGATATGGACAAAATTTCATTGAAATCGGTTTAGTGGTTTCGGAGATTATTGCAAACGAACATCGTGACACGGGATTTTTTTATATATTAAGAGAAGAGATAAAATACATATAACATCATCTTTCTTTGGCTATAAATTAACCATTCAATTTTTAGACACTGAGTGATATTTATGTCTCTAAAAGGAAATATAGTGGAGTGCAATTAGATATAAAAATGGTAAAACCTCGGAATCCAGGACCGGTCAATGAATCTTTATAAAAACTTCTGAAATATGTTTTTAAAAATGAATAGAAAAAAGTAAAAATTTTTGGCCGCTCTCAACTTTTTTTTTCATAAAAAAAATTATTAAGTTTTCAGTGTTTTCTGTGATTTTTATTAAACGAGTAGGCAGCAGTCACAAGAGGCCGCTGTCGCCCATGGACATCTGTAACCGACCTCTGTCTAACAGGGCTGTAGGGACTGTTAATGTGACTCCAGTTAGTATCAGGTTAATAAGAATTAGTTGGTGAGTATTCTTAAGGAACAGGACTGCAGAAATGGGACTGTTAGTAATATTGGTTACTCTGGAGGACAAAGATGCTTGCCTCTACTATACACGTGGACCGGCATCCACGCCCTTCAGACCGAAATATAGAATGTTGTATAAACAACTGTTTCACAGCAGAAACGGGCGTGGCGATGGTACTTCCCCGGGCGTAACGTATACACGTTTTTTGCATCCACAAGATGTTTGTCTGCATACTGAATGCACGTAGACAAATTTCTGCCTACTCCGTTTATATTATATATACAGAAAATAAGTAAAACGTTTTTTCAAAACGCATAAAAATAGGTATTTAGCCTAGCTCGTTGTACTATTCTGTTATGCACCGCGTCAACACCTGCTGTTTGGCCCTGCTATGATTCCCCCCTCCCTACCCTTATACCTGCAGTCCCTTGAGGCCCAAGGACAATTTTGCAGTAGTTTTCCTCTTCAAAATATAACTTTAACTTAATAAAAAACTTAATATTTTTTTTATGAAAAAAAAATAGAGAACGGGTAAAATTTTTTTTTACTTTTTTCTATTCATCGTTAAAAACACATTTCAGAAGTTTTTATAAAGATTAATTGACCGGTCCTGGATTCCGAGGTAAAAATCTTACGGCACCACTAATACGTTGTCGTATGCAATAATCGGATTTGAATTTTATTTTTCAATTGTCATGTTAAGTGAAATTGAACCCACGCGATCCAGCTGCCTGTTTTCGGGATGAAATATCGTCCATTTGGTCAAAACTATCTGATTTAAAACTTCAAGTTCGGTTCGCTCTAACGAATACAGTCAAATTATTTCAACTCGATCCATTTATTTAAAAAAATTGGCAATGCATTCGCGAATTTTTTCGATCTCGTCATTGTATGCAGGTAAATTAACTCGTTTGTATAAATAAATATGACAAAATAAAATTCCAGACCGCTTCTACCACCTCGTCTACTGCTTCTGAAGATCATTGTTACTGTGGACAACCGACAGAATTCCTTGTACAGGTATTCACTTATCCATTCGATTGTTCGTTGTTATTGACAGATGCGGTGACGAGTAATGCTATATTATTTCCAGATCATATCATGTTGTCGATGTTCCCGTAGCTTTCACCAAAAATGTGTGCCAAGTTTACAGTACCCGCTTTATGCCGGTGACCAGTAAGTGTAACGTATTTATGCATTTTGTCACTTCTGAATGATTCTTCTGATCAAAAATTCTGTACCAATCGGCGCAGTGCTCTTGGTCTTAGTAATCTCAACTGAATATAAATATATATAGTATAGCCTGTTTTTGTCATCGTGACAACCCGTATGTAACGCGAAGCGCGTTTGGCCACTTCAGAATTGGAAAACACAAATTTCAGATTATACATTTACGCGTGTACAAACTGTAACGGTGGCGTGGAATATTTGCGACGGTTGGAACTGTGTTGGGTGGACCTCGCCCACCTAGCTCTCTTCAACCTGACCGCATACAACGCGCCCAACTACTTCGACCTGGACACGATCGTCATGCCCTACATCATGGACAACTGGCACGCGTTACAGTTACCCGAGAAGGTACGGTTGCGAATGTAGTTCACATTGGCTTCTATGTAGCATGCATGGCCTTCCAACACCCAACTTAGTCCTCAGGTTTGGTTCAGCTTCGGTTACATCAGCTTACACGACAGTCGAGTATTTGTTACGTGTGTTATGGGTTTCAGAGACTATATGAACGAATTACGTGTAATTCTAATTTAATAAAATATGTTTAAAATGTTTAAAATGTTTAAAAAGCATGATATTTTTATATAAATTTATGTACTTATACCTAAATGTAGATATATATTGCTAGTTATACACATTTTTCACAAACATTCTTTTATACAAATAAGAAAGAGATATAACATAGAAACAAGTTTTCCTTTTATATAACCTATAGTGTGATATCACTTTTGTGACTGACTCCAAGTAACGCTATTTAGTAGACTAGCAAATAACATACATGTATACGAGACCAGTGTTTGTCACATCGCTGTATGTCGTTAAGGCCGTATTCTAGGAGTCGGCGGGGGCGGTGCGTTCAAATAGGCTGCCGAGCGCCTATATTTGAACAAATTACTACAAATGTTTATGAGTAAATTGTATAAATATAACATGTAATAAATTGTACCAATATATACATTAAAACGCGCCGCGCCCATCCCGCTCTCGCGACCATCGAGAACACTGCGTGGGAGGTTGCAAACGGGCCCGGTGCGTGACCGGCCGAGCGGTACAGTGAGCCGGTCCGCAGATGTGGCGCACGCCGGTGAACGAGCGGCGCGAGCGCATCCTGACGGCGCTGACGTCGTCGCGCAAGCGCTTCAAGTGCGGCCGCGAGATGAAGAAGCGCGCCACCATCTGGGGCCTGCGCCTGCGCCGCCCGCCGCCGCCGCCGCACCAGCTCGCCGCACTCGAACAGGTCACTGTCACACCGCCGCCGATTTGTCAATACAATTTAAGATTTTAATCTTCTGTGTGCCGATTCCGAGTTTTCAATATTTCACTCGCCAAACGCGTCGAGAAGTGAGTGTAAGTTGCTATCTCATTGGCGTATCGA
>DWGJ01003824.1:0-12655 GCA_018246895.1 Aspitha aspitha aspitha | reverse complement strand
TTCCCCTCACCCCGCCCTTCCCTCTTTCAAAAAAGGGGTAAACCAATAAAAAGTTAACGGGTAAAAAAAAAAACAAAAAAAAAAAAAAAAAAAATACAGACGAATTGAGTACCTCCTCCTTTTTGAAGTCGGTAGAAAAAAGGATATACAGAGTTGGTAATCGATGTTCTTTGGCTACGCGTTTGAATTTGCGTGATGTCATAGTACACTTTTATTAAAATCTATATATTTTAATTATTACAATAAATAATTTACGTGACATACATTATGTATGGTTTAGTACAATCTTCATGTTCTCATTGCATACCAAACGTGCTCTCGTATGCGTACAGATAAGTGCGCTGACAGCGGGAGTAGAGTTTGGCTCGCGTGACAAATGAGCGCGATCTTAGCTATTGTCCGATGATAACTCTAATGACCGGGGTCGTTGACCTCGCTCCTAGCGTAGCGTAGCTAGCGATATTTATGAAGGTACCGTCTAAAAATCTGATTACTGCACTTTGTGAGTGAATTGCTATTATGTTCTGTGGTATTGTCAGAAATAGGGGTTCTTAAAAAGTCTTTCAAAGCCGCTAAAGCATTGGCATATTTTTGCATATTGCCGATGTCGATAACCGACCATGGCCAAATCACCGGTTTATACAGTCTATGCGATAAAAAAGTTCCGAAGAAAACAAATATTCGGTTTTACTTATCTTAACATAATATATCCAGAGAATCCGTTTCCTCCAATCACCATAAGCTAAGGGGAATCGGAATTTATTTGTTATTACTTGACCCATAAATATGAATTTAACGATGTACCTACGTACTTACGTGGACTTATGAAGATCTCTGTACCGAAACCGCGCTAAGTCGCACGGAACATCGTATTTCAGAGCTTTAGAAAGCACAACTATGAAATCAACGTATTAAGCTCTCTAAATACTGATGAATACGTCAGCTATGTCGGACCATTATCTGTCCTTACTCCACTTTCTATGCGATACAGATTTATTAATTTCACAGAACACACCCACACACGTACAAGCAAGATTACGTGTCGCCGGCATTTGTTTTCATTAAAGCATTGCACTAAGAACGACTTGTCCTTATAGTTAGAACCGTACAAGAATCTTCCTCGTTTCATATCGTGCGAACCGATCGGATTGTTAGGGTATGTATATCGGTCACACGAGATTCCGTTTCGAAAAGCGCTGTCGAAACGTAACGCAAACGCAACGAGCGCACAGGTGTCGCTCAACACGCGGGATAACGCGCGTCACTTTCTCCCTGCTAATGCGCAATCGCTTTGTTTCAATACCTGGGAATAATTTATCGTCGGCCTAGATTCTTTCGATGTAATGCCTTGAAATTTTCAACATAGCTATACGTATTGCACATGCATTCTGTATGATGTGAACGAAACCGTTTTCGTAATAAATTCATAAAAAAATATATACGTAAGATCAAATATATAAAACGAGTAACGTTAAACCTGCAAGTTGCTGAGATGTTATTGATGATGGCCAATACAGGTCTCGAAACATGTTTAGTGATTCAATTAATTTCTTTTTTTATAAACACCTTTCAAAACCGCGTTGACAAATACGCTCGTCAAATAGGTTTTATTTCAATAAATAGTCACAGATCGAAATAGTTACCTAAAAATCTTGGGAATAACCATATATACCTACATATTTAATAGAAAACTAACGTATGGAGAATAATTATTAATTTAACAGTAGGTATTTATAACCTTTTACCACATACGAGAAGTTTTTAAGGTATCATTATTTCAATTCGTTTTTATTCATATTCAGCACATTTTCCTAAGGTTCAGTTGCTAGGTGGAAATAAATATAGCACCGAGTGACTACTGGACGACGCGTGCGCATAGACAGAAACTCGTATAATACATGCATAATTTATCATTCTCGATCGCGTCAAAGTAGAATCAATGACGCGAATGGAACTATTTTCAGGAATCCGTAATCTGAAATTGATTTGATATCAACAAATAAGACATATATTCATCTTTGTTTATTATAACGATAGTTAAGTAACAATAATTTATCACAAAATTTCACGACTGAACTGTATACGCTATATGTAAACTCCACATAAACATTTCTGTAGGTTTGAGTAATAGATATTAATCGATCAAGACCTAACTTGTTACAAAACAACAGTCTGACACATGACAGTCTACAAGTAACCCGATAACTTATAACTCTATGAGACAAGCATGCATCTATCGCCAATTAACCGCAATTTCGTAACGCACTGTCCGTACATCAGATCGCAATCTAGATAGAGCCCGAGCTTTGTGTTCTCGATAAAGTTTGACAGGGAAACAACCGTTTTCAGTAACGTGACTAATAAGTTCCGGGGGGCGGGTGTTATGTAACAGTTTTATTAATATGCACGTTTAAAACACTCACGCAATACGTGCTATTTGCTTAGCGGCGATACACTTAGCGGCACATAACCAACCGACAGTTGAACCTTTCAAAATGCAATGGCAATATGTTTTGTGTGTAAATACGACACGTCGTAAAAGGTTCGCATAATTATGGGCTCGACCGAACACGAAAAACCCATTTGTATAGGTTGCCCACCGTTTATTTGTGTCTTATTTGTTATTACATAACAAGTCAAATGATACAGAGTTTTAAATGTAAATGTAAATTGTCGCGAAAGTGATATTTTTTTTGTGTCATTGAAATAGCATTAACGTTTGATAGTTAACTTGGCCATAAAATATTTGTTACATAAAGAAAAATAAGAAAACCAGGTAGCATATAGGTATTCCGATTACATAACATTATGTACACTAAATCCATCCCACTGTTTAACTTACTTGGATCTGACGATTTTCACCCACTTTAGAAACTTGTTAAATGTTTATAAAATACTTTAGGTTTGCATGTTTACTCACTATGTTTTCTTCACCGTTGTATCAAGTGATATTTATATTTGTAAGTTATAGACCCAGACGCCGCGGAGTGGGAGGCTGAGTTCAAATCATTAGGCAATATTGCACTACTTAATGACACCAAAAGAACATTAGTTTAAAAAATACATCTTTTCATTCGCCTACGTCACTTAAAGAGCTAACAATACATTTGTATATTTAGAAATGATTAGGTGCATAAATCGAAATACACCAGCACATTACGTGCGAGTAAATTTGACGAACAAATAAACCACTCGAGGCTTACAGAGACGCGATTGTATAAAATATGAATGAGCGATATACGAGTATTATGTGCTCGTATTATAGTACATATATCTCATATACGCAGATGATTCACAGTATCCGGTTTGAAATATCAATTATGATTATGAAATTAGAAACTTGTTGATAGAAAATTGGCCTTGCGTTATACCTATGCATACGAGTATGATGATGTATTCGTAAATTTCACGGACACTTAAAGCACTCCGGGAACATCAAGGTCGCACCGAAGCGTATATTGCGTTAAACAATGAATGGACGTCGAAATTAACCGTGCCGATGATTCAGTTGAGAGCTTTTAGAGAACGTACGCAAAGCGAGAGATCAAAACGGCACATTCGATCGAAATACCGATTGTTCTAAACATCGTTTCTGAAGGTTACGACATTCGTTGTTTGTATTACAGCAATTGCACGACTATGTCACACGGTTGAAACAATAGCAAAATTATGAAAAAAAACTCACTGGTATTTGATAAACATACCACAATACCCTCATGATTATATTTTTGTAACATTATAAATTAGAATTCTTTTGTCGGTTTATCTATTTTATAAGTTAGTTATAGTTATCGTATAAGTACACTAAATCGTTAAGGCGCTTGGCCGATATGCAAGTGTCGCAGGTAATCAAATTCAAAATGCAAATCATCAATTAGCGAATTAGCGCCGAGCGGACAGGTAAGGTGCAACGTGCACAGTGCGATCATTAATCTACTCGTATATTACCATCGAAATATCCATTCATTAGTATACGAAGTTGTTCGACACGGCTCATGGCGAACATCGACTGCCGTACGATATTACGATGGTACAATTTTTCGGGATTACGCATGACGTGAGTCATAAAAATAGTAATAAACGTGAGACCGGGTTACGCAAACCGGCCTCATGCGCCGTGACGCAACTCGAACTTTCTGCGGTCAATGTCACCGCATGTATTCGTAAAACGCACCAACCAACCGACCGACCGACCAACCCACCTACCTACGCATTCGTGCATAAAACATTCGTCGATCGAGTACTGACCTTAGATCGGTCAGTTGAGATCGTTATCGATGTTAAATTACTTTCGATTCGGACTTTATAAAACCCACTTGATACGAATCGGGCGGCGCTGCGTGTAGAAATTCGTGCCTGGTGCTACTCAAAAATTTCGGTTATTACATTAACATACATTGACTTTTACGATACTATTGCCTTCTGATTTTCTTTTCACGTTCTTGCGCAATTATTTGAATGCCGGCTCAAAGACTACATTTCTATGATTTAAAGTGTATACGGTTACCAGTTGAGTTACATTGTTATGTTACTTCTTAGATTACCTGGATGTCGATAGATCATATTTGGTACAAATCACCAGTAAGGGTACAGCATTAGTTAGAAACTAAAAACGAACTATATGTAATCCCAAGCTGAGATGACCAGAAGAGGAAAACCCAGCGGACGCTAATAAAAAAATATCAATCAGAAATAACAACGTCGGATGTAATCGGAACACAAGGGATTGATTACGTCACTCACTCATTTGGATTGTTCAATGATTAGTCGATAAAATAGATCACGACCGTTGGTCATCGCCCTCTGTCGCGCCACCAACATTCGCTTCACCACGACGAACATTGGCGAGTGACAGCTCGATTTGGCAAATTTTTTGTCGATAAAACTAATTGTGTTTGTTTAAATGAACGAGTTCCCGTTGATTAATGGCCAGAAAAAAATTGCGCTAACATTACGAGTAGTAAGGCAGCGACATCACGACCGGACCGAGACGTGACAGTCAGATAATGTTAGATAGTCTCAGAGATATGTAAGAGGATATATAAAAAGACATGTCCCGACTAACTGATTCATCATCGCACAGTATAAACCACTGAAGCTAGAACCACGTGATATACAAGTATGAAACGATATAGGCAAACATAAAAAAAGCCATTGTTTTCCACCCCTGAGGTATAAAAAGGGTTGAAAGGTAATTTGAAAACGAATATTGAACTTAAGATTGTTATATGAATCAAAAATTTCCGAATTTAACTAATATACTCCGTTTCATACAACGACCGAGTACTGAGACAAAAACAATAAAATATAGCCTACACGTAATGGCATCTTACTTAACACGCCATGAACGACACGACAGCAATTTGAGATCGAGTTCGAACATTTTGCAAGTGTAAGTACGCTCCGTATGTGACATTATTGGGTTATACACGGAAACGTAGAGTTGTCTCTCCATTTCAGTAGGCATTGGGAGCGTTCCGCGTATTATATTGGCGGAGTATAGAAGTTATAGTTAGGAACAATACGCGAAGGACAGAAAACTTACATACATATATGTACAATTATTTACCCTCTATTGCAATGTAGTCCTATTAAAAAGAGCGAATCCAGTTCGTGGGAATTGTAATCATAATAAATGAACCTATAATTTTTTTATCTGGTCGGTACCATCGGTAAAGGCTGATGTCATTGATAAAACAATAGTCACTTATTACACGTGATGAAAAATTATTACTATCGGTCCCTTAGAAACCGAGACGTCAATAGGTTCCCGCCGGCCGCCTCAAGGTCGGCGCGATTTTTACTCGTTTGTTTCCTCATTTTGGCCGCACTCCAAAGCAAATAACTGACGCGTGTTGATTCACGCTTCGGTCTAGAACTCGCGAACGTATTGTCGGTTGTCGATATGAAAATAGCAGTCGGACCGCGAACGAGGGGTTCCCGGCGCAAATTTTATATAACGCTAACGGGAATCTATACGCATCCGATGCTCCGATGCTCCACGCGCGTGGCGTTCTTAATATCGATACACGTTTATTACGAACATCAATATACTCGTAATGTATTAGTCAATGTTTAGCTATAATATCTGTTCCACAAATCTTCAGTCACATTGGTGGATTCACAGTTTATCTATTTAAAGTTTTTCAATAAAGCTCTCTGGCGTTTTTCATACTTTGTACGCTTGCGATACACGCAGAGATACGCCAAATTCAGATCACATTTACGAATATCTCCAAAGATCAATATCTGCCGAGATTAAATCTAACGGACGCATGTATTACGACTTGCATTCGGGTAACGACCGAGACAATATGTTACAAAGCTTTATTGATCCCGCCGGTGCGGGCGCGCCAACGTTTTTTGCCGATGTGCGCAAAATCTCGGAATCCGCCGTTCCACATCTCTGTAGACGACACATCGCGGCGCCATGCGAATTTTTATTTATCCGCGCAAAGAGAACAAACACATCGGTCGCGGTGAACGACGCATGTCGATTTGTTTGCGCGCCGTCAATTGCCCGCAAATGTTATTTTTTGCACGCCAACTGATTGGCGCCAATCAAGCGGTCGTTTGATTGAAAACTTTTTGTGATGCAACGTTTTGATTTTTTTCTCTTGCGGTTCGTTATTATCGATTGATTGAATGGTTCTTGTGGCGATCGCTTTAATTATTATTATTATTATTATTATTTCTCGGCTCCGGCTAACGAGAGATGTACGACTGTGACCCTTGACGTGAATTTTAACACTTCAAACGGACTTTATATAACAAATGAGTAACACGTAACGAACGCTACTTCGATTACGCTGTGATTGCTGATAATACGAGTATTCAAAACGTATACTTAGAAAAATTAATATGTGATTGTTCGAAAGTTTATTGTTTACTTATTGTGACAGAAACCATGTCAAAGTTTAATATTCGGCTTTAGTTCTGAAAACCATTGAACAAATTGCACCGTATAAACTTATTAAATTTAACAAAAACAAGTATTATTATAAAATTATTTACCTTAATAATTTAATTGAAACCAATCCAAACACGACTATCCTATCTGATTCTAAATAAGGCAATACGCCTGTGTTACGGTACTTAGACGGCTAATAAACAAACATGCCGACTAAATAAAACGTATATAGATATCTACATAGAGACACAGAACAAACAAATGTACCTACTCATTAAACAAATGTCTGTCATGGATGTGGAACGAACCCACGACCCCGGTCTAGCTGTCACGGTATCTAACCAATCGACGAAGCGGCCAGTCAATAAACGTTAAAGTTGTGCTCTTATCAGGACGTAAACGCAATCGCGACTAAGATCTGTATTCAGTACAGTTTTGGTAGCCGCGACACCGCACAACCGCTTAAGGTCGGCGCGGCAGACCATCTGGCGTCGAGAAAGCCCACATAAATCTATCGAATATCTCTAATACGTACCGCTAACAGTGTTTCTGGCGTCTCGGTAAGGCGAAGAATTTTAATGTCTTCATTATAAACACTTGTTTGGGACTGAGAATAGATAAAGTGTCACGATACAGGTCATGCGCTTATATGGCGTGTGTTTACATGCCTTTGAATAATTTATATGTGGCGGGCGCACGGACCGGGTCGTTCGGCTAAAGGTCCCCTCCTCGCGACGCGAACCTCACAAGTGCCTAGTTGTCGCGATTTAAGGGAATTATCATATTTGTGCTCGCCACGCTTAAAACAGCGGCGTGACATTTGGCGTTGAACTTTTAATTACCTACAAAGATCAACCTTGATTGTTTGTATAAAGTTTCAGCAATGTTTCAGTGTTCCAGTGGTACTAATAACCAATATTATCGTACCACTCACGTGTTTGAGAATCGAAATGAATACAACATTTATGCATTTGCAACCATACCCTTCAATTCTTTGTAACAATTTGGTATGGGCCGTAGAGAATAGAATGTTACGAGAGGTTTTGATCTTCGCTATCGGCGATGCGTTCTTTCACGGATATTCTGTTGAAATCGGATTAATACCGGTATTAACAACATAAAAATAATAAAGATACAGCGAAAATTTAAAGTAATTGAAAGCCATTATTACAATACAAGGCATAGGCAGGTTAATGGACGGTAAACCTGGCTTGATTATAATCTTTATGTTAACTGTTTTCTTACCATAACTAACTAGATAGTATTCCCGTGAGAAATGCTACATCCGAACTCGATTAATGAGCACCGATAACTTGCACTTAATTAAGCATTAATTTAATTACTAGTAAGGATTCGTTGTGAAATAACAAGTCCGCCATCTTGCACGATCTGCCATATTGTAATTGGAATGACGTCACATAGCTAAGCATGCATTGTCATCCAGAATAAGGACGTATAGCAAATTTCAGGCTTAAAGGAGTATTGGTATTAGAGATTCAATACATAAATTTATAATTTTCTAATCAAATAACGATAAGTGCATATAGATATATAAACGATTATGGAACTACACGAATGCACTCAATGAGCGCACAAGTCGATCTCCAGCAACCGCATCTACGATGTATAAGTCACATCTGACATAATTATCGCAATGAAACATCTGTGCGTTATCTGTCGAGTTCGAAACAAATAGGGCGGAGCGCGCGCGCGAGCAAGACGCGTAACACATGCGCACGCACGCGTTGGTACGTAACGACGGACGACAGTGTGCAGCGACACTATTCCACGGGTGATAAGTAGACGTTGGAATGTTTAATTCTACTAATCATATCATTGTTATTTTCTGAGGTGTGTGAACTTGGTCAGCACTTGGCCAGTGTGGTAGTCCACGGCCTAAATCCCTCTCCCCGGGCCAGCAGTGGACCAATAAAAGGGTCGAACAACATATCACTGTTAAACAGAAATACAAAGGAAATCCGGATTCCCTGTACGGAAAACCAACCATCAGATATGCGAAATTCGTTCAGCCTGGCACATGGCTACATACATGCAAGTCTGCTATGGTATTATGTTATTGTTGAAGTGGATTGCAAATCTAATTCTTTGGCACATAAGTCCAGACTATTAACTGTTTACGTTTCATACGTACATATCGTCACGCCAGGTCCCTAACGGGGTAGGCAAAAAGCCAAGTGCCAAATATCTTTGTCCTTGCAAACCTGCCGTGTTTCATCTACATTCATCGTGTTTACGGTTCGTCTCAATGTCTGAGTACCGACTTCAGGTCCCGCCACCCTCCGTTCAAATAAACATACGCATACCATTCATTTGCATGTTAAGTGTATTCCTTACGATACTAGTGCATCATGTTTATGCAGATGCACGTGGGCGTCTGTTGACGGTGTTAGTAAAACCGTTAGGTATACATTTTCAGTATTGCGAAACAAATTAGTCCGTGTAAGCTCACAGGATATTCTACTTTTATGTATAACCACTAATAACGATTAACGTGTCAATTTAGGCTAATTAGTCCTCTGATAAAAAGATCCTTATATACATAAATTTTTTATTATGTACTTATAGAATAAAATTTGAAACGTACATAGATATAATATACACATATGTAAACCGTTATTCTGGTTGGATATAAATATTTACATTAATAAAAATATGACAAGAAATATTATAATCAAAAGATTGAAATATACGATGACTTTTAATTTTAATTACATGTGTTGAGTCGCTTATGCTCTTTTGTCATGTAATCATGCAACAAACAACACGCACACAAAGTAAAATGCGATTACGTAACAAGAGGTCGTCGACCCGCCGAACTATACACAATAGTTGAATATGTCTATTATGTTGCAAGAGCATGCAAAAAGTTGCTTGTTGCATTTTAGTAGGTACCTAATTTATCAGGATTAACCACGGCGTGATATTTATCTCAGCAAAAACACAAACGTGACAAATGGGACAAGATCTGCGTTAACAATGTTACGGCCAAAAAAATGTTTAATAACTTTGTATTATTGCAGTGTATTCATAGTTAAAGTTACCAAATGTCTGTCCCGTGATCTTTTTGCTTAACCGCATGCACAAAAAGCCGAATAAAAAAAGCGCAATGTTTAGAAATGGACAAGAAATGAAAAAAACGTGTTAGTTATAATAAATGTTACGGGTTCGATCCGTAGCGGTTTCTCTCTAGGCGATTCGACCTTATTAGTGTTCGCAGCCAAATACGTCAAGGAACTTGAGCCATAATTTATGTGAAGGTGACATAACACCTCTACTCCGCTGTGTGTATTCCGTAAAAGTGGTAAAGCGCACATAATCACATAACTCACTCAAACACCAAGGTGCGTTGCGTGTGGTAGTGGCGAGAGATCGCATTAATCACCCGCCACCCGAGCGATTGGTACTCGTAGTTTAACACGCTAAAGAGGCACAGAGAGTCGCGTCCGTTGGCGTAATTATATCATGCAACACTTTCACGCACCGTATAAGCAACTCGATTGTGATCGATCAAAAAGCAGCACCACTAATTGACACAATCCGCGTCAGCTCATCGATTCCTATATCCCAATAAAATGTACAACCACTAAAAAGGTTTAACATTCGATGTTCGAATGTCGAGCGAAATGATGCTAACATATTGGAGATATGTATAACTGTAATATGAACAGGAAACAAATGAGTGTGTAAATGGTTTCACAAAGAAATTCCCAATGTATAACACTTGCATGTGTTTCAAATTAACAAAAGATTTGACTTTATGTATTTATATATCCTACATTGCACTAACTTTTGCAATAAATCTAATTACTAACCCTGGGCGATGCTGAAAATTCAATGTTTAATAATTCAATGCATTCAATGTTTATAATCATATTTCAATCGACCTATGCGCAATGATCAAATAAACATAATTGCATTTCACAATCAAAATATCGACCGGCCGTCACGATTTATGTGCAATCAGGAAATCGGCGATTTTCATCCAATATTTGCCGATACAATCTGTACGTACGCGAGGAAAATGCGCAAACAGGAAGCGAGCTAATCGAATTTGTAGTCGCAAAGTAGGTCGCACGGAGATAATAAGGACTATGATACCCTATCTGCTACGGACCGGTCTCGGAGAGATGAGGTTTTCTTGTCGCGTCAATTATTCGTATTACAAAATTGCAATGCAATTAATTTCGACATTCAAATTGCGCATACAATTTACGTCTTCATCTATACGCACTATCTAATATAACCGAGGAACATATAAGGTAACATCGCCATCTGTTGTCACGTGTTAATCGCGATTTGTTCTACGACCAACATGAATTATTATGCCACATGTCGAGAAGCATGTAACGTTTTCGACATCTACGCACTTTGTGATAAAGTGCAAAGTTGTATGCCACAGTTTGTATATTGAAGTGTCAGCGAGGCTCACAGTGGCCTATTACAGCTAATCCGGTGGCTCGCAAGTGGCAACTTTACTTCGCGGCTGATTGATAGATATAGTGACACGGCCAGGACCAGATGCTCTTGAAGTTTCTAGAGAAACCACACCGCGTTATATCATGGATATAATGTGTTGTAAGTAAACATGTAATTTTGCAGCAAATTTAAACGGCTCAGCTGCGTTAAGGCGATGTTTAGTTAACTGTAGCGAAATAAGACAAAAAAATGTGAAGTCTTAAAATGATCTCACAGTTTATAACAAGGCGCGCTTGCGAAATATTTTGCCAGTGAGCACGATTTCGATAATTGTACAATTACAATGTGTCAAACAGTGAAGCGTGTAAAGGGAAGTAAAATGTGTGTGTGAAGCGTGTAAAGGGAAGCAATTGTTCGATGTCGTCTCGGTGTTGCACTGAAGCGGGGAACGGTTAATTTAAAACCACGAGGAGAATGACAAATTATAATAAAAATTGTATGTACCTACAACAAAATAAAACTAAAATATAGATTAGCAAATAAATATTAGAAGAGCTGTCAGTAACGTAGTATGAATATACATATATCTACACTGCTCGTATAATTTACAGTATACGAATATTATTACAGATTTGAAGTGTTTAATGCGATTTGTCTGAAAGCTTAATCTGACACCCGTTCATTTCGCGACTTACGTCTAACCACTACAGGCATTATATAGATCATCACAATTAATCCATCAAGGAAATTGCGACACGTTTTTATAGAGCCAATAACGAATACGTGAAAGTCGTCCGTTCCTCACTTGTACCGTTGGAAAGTGGGTCGGACGAACGCGTCAGATGTCGTGCCTTTTACCCTACACGGCCGCGACAATTTCCTATCTATAATAGCACTGTTTGAGTTTCTATTTATGAGAAAAATACGTGCCTCGAGCGATATTCGATAGGGGAACGATCAGACCGTGCGCAGGATCCGTCGATTAGGTATAATAAATGATTATTATTATTGGCTAAAAGACTTTAAATTTATATTCGAATAGTCAAAAACTTTGATGGCGCTAATTGATGTACATTGCTACAATGGTTTGAGGTGTTGGGACAATTTGCTGTTTGGGTTCGAATCCGAGCTCGCACTTTTCAAAGTGACGTGTTTTTTATTACATTACAAATTAAATACTTATCACTTGTTATAGCGGAGAAGAAGAACATCTTGAAAAAACGTTCTCCCCCCTTAAAGTTCTCCATCATCTTCGCCACGGTGGGTTAAGTCTGGCAATCAGTACCTGGGCAATAAGGTAGACGAAGC
>DWGJ01003823.1:0-12655 GCA_018246895.1 Aspitha aspitha aspitha | reverse complement strand
ATAGGACCACTCCTGCTCCACAGCAGCAATGGCAAATGTTGCAAAAACGGGAAAATGTTGATTTCTACGGGGGCGAAGTCGCAAGCACAGCTAGTAATACATATGTATGTAGTTGTATGACCGACACAGGGACTGATTGCACGTACTTATAGTAACTGCATAGTCGGTAACAATATCTCCAAACATCTCACTTTTTATTTCTATTTCGAGTATTTCCGGTTTGACATCATTATGTAATTACTTTGTGTAGGCTTTCGTTAAAGGCTATCAAGTTCACTGCCATTGTATCACTTTTATATAACAGAGGAACAATGGTGCAAATTCGTCACGCATTTTCCTATAATAGCTTGTTCTTACCTTGTCACGTTCTGGCTTTAATGAATATACTCCTATATTATAAGGTACATAAGTTAGGTACAATTCCTACCCCATTAGGGTTCCGCCGTGATGGTATAATATAATAATAAGTTAGGTACATCAGGCTCACATCTCACAGCTTAGGTAAGATTAGGAAATAACACAAAAGTTCGATTTAATTATTAAATAAGTACATATTATTATTATGCTTGCCTCATATCAAATTATGTAAATTTTGACATTGATAATTACCTCGTTTATTTTACATTTAGTCAAAATAACAGAAGAATTTTCACAAGAACATTATTTGTCATCTCGATCCCTAAAGGGTACTTAAGCTCACTCTTATTCTTTTAGTCAATAAAATACAAATGTCAACAATAAATAATAGCGTTTTACTACTAAGGTATATAAAGTATACGCGTTACTATAATGTCGTCTCTCGCGATAATCGAGGATTTATAACTGTCGCATGTAAGAAAAAAGAGATAAAATGCCGTAGGTAGTTCCATAAAACCATGAGCAGATCCGAAATGTAAGCACATTAAGTTATCGCTCAAATTATCTGGATGTGTGTTACAATATTTATTTGTTTCTCACTCGGGACGGGCTGTGGGCAGAGTGTTCTCTTCCAATTAGGTGGTTATTGACGTTTTACTGTTATCGACCGAATCTTCGAATGAACACTCCAATGTATAGTGGGACTTCGCTCACAGAAATTACATTTAAATTTCATTTACGAAGTTAAACACTCATGTTTTTACTATTATATTGCATTATTGGAAAAACACTGTTAGTGTTTAAAACTTTTTTTTAACCATTTCATAATATTAAATCCACTAGCTCAATAAAATGCTTTTAAGAATAAAAATTAGTAAGTAAATCAAAATTTTTCATATTTATTTTACAGAGTTTTCTGTAAGGAGACGTTTTGATCTATGCAAAAAGTAAGATAAAAGAATTATTATTGACGTTGTATTAACAAATTTTCTTAATATGTACAAGCTATACATACGGCACTATAGCATCAGAGCCTAAAGTCGACATTTATCCCTAAAAGGGAAGCTGTTAATAGAGTCATTCAACGTTACCGGCCGAATTATCTACAAAGAGAGAAGTCGGCTCGGTGTCGGTCGGAAATATAAATTTATTTGGTGGTTGTCGCCGCGACACGGGCGCCCGCGCCTCTATCTCACCGCGTAATCTTGAACATTGGCGTTAAAGAATTTAAATTATACGCCGATACAAATGAACAGGCGACCCCGACATATTTATTGCCTTAATCCAAATTATATCGACTAGCTTTTTCGGATTTTGAGTAAATTGCCACGTGATTTGTATCATTGTATCGCCTCTAATTTGTGACTATTAGCGCACGATCATTCGAATATACGACTCTATCATAGTTGTTGAGCGAATAGGGACACGATAGTAAAAACTATTTACAAGATTCCATTGTATTCTTATTTCGATAAGCTAAGAAATCATGTGAAAAACTTCGTAATATTTTTATACAGAAACGGTTTAATTACAATTTATGTCTATAAATCTGTAATAGGTACCTACTTATCTTCCAGAAATAACTCCTGCCTATAATCATACAGGCCTCTACTTTTATTACTGTCATTTACTAAGTCTGTAGTTAGTTATATTACGATTTCCAAATACGTTATGAGTAACAAAACGTAACGATTAATACAAAGCATATCGATATAGCAGTTAATATACAAGTAAGTATTGTAATTCTTTAGTCTCAATCAAAGCGAACTATTACCTGCGAGTTGTTTATATCAGTAAGCTCATATTTTAAGGTTTATGTAAAAATATTGTCTAATATTTATTTCACAGTAGACGAGCAGCGTCGCAGGCTAACGACTAGTTCCTAATATTCTCGAAGTCACTAATTAACTGCTGCAACAAATCGCGCATGTGCATCGGGGGCGCCCGAAGATACCATTACTCTTAATACAATATTCTCTTGCACTTGCAAGTATCAAGCAATTGATTTATGCGCTCACGCTGCTTTTAAAGTTTTAATTATCATTGTAATGAAAAGCAAATTTAATTTAATGTTACAAGAAATTGATTATGATCTTTGATAAGGAGAGCATATGAACTGTAAGAAAAAGAATAGGTTAGTATTGTCTTATTCACACTATCCACAAACATTATGCTATGAGTAAAAACTTGTCCCTTAATGTCTTATTATTACTGATTTTTTTCTTCTTCCAAATATGTAAATAGTTACTAATTATATTGCATATAAATGAATTTATTGATTAAGATACTAGCGGGCATTTTTGTAGATTTCAGAGAAAAATGTTTTGTTAAGTCTCACACTCTTTCTTGACTTTGAGATCATTGTATAGCTGGCCAAGCACTGATTGTTCTACAAGTATTTTTACATTTAAATTATTTATTTGCTTGCTATGACAAAATAGCAAATAGGATATAACCGTGTCTTACTGTTATTATAAATCTGCTTTCTGCTACTAATGAATATAATGTCATGTCATAATGTTCGATATGTGTACCATTACATGATTCTATTAATGGTTCGCCCGCGGCTTCGCCTGCACCCACGTCGTATATGTACAAAATATCTTATTTATTTGTTACTTTTTTACAATATACAGTTTTCTTATATATATAGTTATTACAAATCAAAGCTTTATATTACTCAATAGCAACGATCAGAAATCGTTACCACTACTACATGGAAAGTTGGCCAACTAGTAATGGAGATGACCTCTCTAATAAATACAGGTATGTATGTATACATTATGTATTTAATCACGTTTTGCAACAAAAATATTGTACATATTTTATTGTTTTGCAAATCGGTTATGCTATTACTCTACGAAAAAACCTAAATCATAAAGTCGAAATTTATGTAACGCCATTTAACTACAACTCTTTCAACATCCGATTGGTGAACACAGATACCTATTCCAACAACTGCGGAACGCTTGGCGTATATATCAATGTGAACCATGTTTATAAAGAAAGTTTAAGGCGTCCGGTGAGGCTTAACGATATTGATCTACTGATAACAACCGAAATTAACTGGTTCACCTATTTTTCGAATCCCGGAAAAACGGGTGAAAATTTCCCCAGTCGTGGTCGAGTCTATCCCGCCTCGTGTCCTTTAACTTTACTAATGGTTCGCAATCTGCAATGGCGTCAGGGCTCCGAGCGCTTTACTGCTATATTTCTAAATAAAAAAACAGTTTTATAAAACTATTTTTTTTTACTTTCAATAAATGCAGATACAGCATGAACATTAAAAGCTACATATTATTATAGAATGCATTAATTAGTCAATTGAATACGTAATTTTCTCTTCTCTTCTAACAGTCTTTTTAAGTCTCTTACTTCTTTGGTGTTGGTATTCATAGCAACTTTTTCATTTTCCTTAATAACTGCTTTTCGGTCTTCCAAATAGTTTTTGATAATTTGTTTAGTATTGTCTAATTCCTGCTTCGCAGACATATTTTCTATTCTAATAAGTTCCCTTTTTTTCTGTAATTCTTCTTGTACGCTGATTTTAATTGTGCTGAGTCGCTCTTGAAGTTCGGCTATTGACATTTCGCAAAGTAAACCTAACCCAGATGATTCCGTTAAATCAATAATTTTAGGAAGTTTTGCTTTCTTTGCAATCATAGATAGCACTTTTATTTCTTTTATCATATTAATTCTATGTTCTAATTCTTCCTGCTTATCTGTCATGGCTTTTGCTATGATAATTTCAGATTCTTTCTTAATAGCTTCTGCCATTTCCTTTTTCTTTATAATAGCATTATTTTTCGATTCCATAACCTTAAGTTCTAAAAGTGAAAGTTCTTCAACAACTTTACGATTTTTTTCCAACATTATTTTCTTCCAATTTTCAATTTCGTTTTCCCACATCTGCTTCTCTTTTAAAAAATCATCATGTTTCTTTTTATTGCAGTTTTTCATCCTCTTTTTAGCAATAACTGCTTCTTCATATGAAATTTGACCCATCAAGTGCTTTTTTTCTATGTCTATCAATCGTTTTCTTTCTTTTTCTTGGCGATCATATTCTGCTAACTCCTTAATTTTAGTAGTGTTATGACAATTATCCATTAAATCTTGCAACCATTGTATTTCCTGTTGCTCCGTAATTTTTATTCTCTTATTCATTCTTTTTATAGTAGCTGCGGTTTCTTTCACTTCTAACTGGGGTAGAATTTCACCAACATTTTTTTTTGACTTCATTACAGGTATTTTGTATTGATCATTTTGAATATCATTAATAGCTTGATAAAATTTATCGCTCTTGCCCTGCGCATAGTGACTGTCATAATTTTTCACTGTATGTAATAATTGTGCAGCTTTTTCTTGGTTTTTATTATGCATATCTTTTAATCTCTGATCTATGCAAGATTTTGTTAACATTTTTTTTTCTTTATAACAAATAGAGTTATGTGGAGTATCGGGAAACACAGAAGAGAGACATTTTTCTTTTCCTTTTCTATTTAAAACATTCGGTTGCATAGGGATCGTAGGAAGCTTACTTTTTTTACTATTGATTTTCTTTACGTACTCAGCATACTTATCAGCCATTTCACTAACATATGGTTGCCATTGACAAATAGGTGCAATTATTTTGTCCGTAATAAATTTTGTATCATAAACCGATTCAGCTATTTGGTATATCAAGTCAAGAGCTACGTTTTTCTTTAGAAAACTTGAAACAGTATCTAGTAAACATCTACTTAAATTAAATAAGCATTTGTAGAGATGTTGCGAGTCTGTAGGTGCTATTTGAAATATTATGCCATACAAAGTTATAGTGAAGTAGTCTTGCTCTGCCTCCGATGAATTGTCAGATAACTGATATGCTATTTCTCTAAGAAATTTAACATGTTTTTGAATTCCCAAGAATGTTTCCACAATCCATGATAATTTGGCATCTTCAATGGATTTTGGAGATTTTTGAATGAACATCTTCATATATTCATGTGGCGTAGTATCACTGGTGGTATCGTAGTCTAGAAGTATATTTCGGATCATTTTAACGTTTTTAGATGTGAAATAGTAAACCATATTATTAGGTTTCTGTTATTTTTATTACAGTATTTTAATACAGGAACAAAAACGTCACAAAAAATACAAATACGACAAATAATTTTACTGACAGTTATATTTACGGGCCTATATATCTTATGGCCAGTAGGAAGTACATAGATAAAATACTAAGAAAGCCTAAAAGATATAAGTTTTCAACACATGTAATTATTTTTACATGTAAATATTATTGTCATTCTCTAAATAATTTCGTTTAAAAAAAATTCCATAGCTTTCAAGAAAGAACAAAATTAAAATACACAATTTTGTATTACATTTTGTAGCAGATCAATTGAAAAATGAACGTATACGAAAAATAGTTGGTACCTACCTACTCACTAAAAATGTTCATTATTTTGATCCGCACAAAGACGATAGAACTTGAGTTCTATCATCTTTGTGCCTGAACGTCTCGTTCGGTTCGCCGGCATCTGAAACAAAACAGAAGAATCATTTACCAGTCAATCTCCATATTATGTTCCCGTCGTTCAAAGGCGGGAGTATTTAATTAGGTAGCGAGTCTGTTTTCGCCGGGCCTGTCATTAATCAATCACTCGAGACGCAAAGCTATTATTCGACAGATCGACACCTCAAGTGGGACCGCTCGATGCACCCAAAGTGCAAGTCACACGACGCCTCTTAAAATATAATAATCGTGTTAAAGACAACCATAAAGGCCATATTCGATTAGAGGAATTTTAAACAGGTTCCCGTCTTGTTATCTTCGAGCCTATTGTCAGTCTTTTACTCACGTGTCATGTTAGTGGATCTGTGAGTTTCATTCACCTTATAATTACTCTTGATCGGTTTTGTCGGTAACTGATGATCGAAGAGCATACTTGTACAAAACTACATATAAATGGTTATTTATTTCCAGTAGGTAATATAAATGTTTTGAATAGCTAATGAGAATATTACAAAAGACAATTAAAGCGGATGTGCTACACGCCGTTTACGTTCCACTTGCCGGACGTGGGTTTCTCGAACCATCGGCTGCAGGAGCATGCAGACTCGGTCACGGAGTGCAAGGGCGGATTGATGGCGAACTTAGAACTTTATTACATTGTTTAGTTACGTCTATTTTATTTGTATCAATTAGCTTATTATAAATTAATGACTTTTCTCATATGATAAGAAAAGTCTAATTCATATAACCTATTAAAGGTATGTAGGTACCTACCTACATACTAGAAAAATATTGAGTTGGCATTTAACAGTTCATAGCTCTTGATGGAACGGGACTCAAAATCGAAATATAGTTTTATTAGGTAGAACTCCGACTATGAGCAAAACAATTTTATTTATGCTAACCTAACCACACGTAACAGGTGACTTTAGAAAAAGTCGTTTGTTTCCAACAAAGTAACAAAGCCACACATATACCTATAGTTTATATAGTAATATAAATATGTGTACAGTTTATTTAGAAATCGCTGTAAATCTTGTTAAAACAGACAAATATTAAAATGTAATGAAATGTAGAATGAAACAAGACCGTGCTTGCAATGCTGCAAATACGAGTATTTCAGACACAAAAATGTTGAAACATTTTATTTTTTACAATCTCTGTTATAGGGTAGACAAGTTATTTATGTCTAATAACAGGACATATATGTATATGTACCTATACCAATGTATTAATGACCTGAACATTTTGCTAGTTAGTTACCAATTTCAATAGATAAAATAAAAAGAAATAGCTTTTTGATTCCATTTCTAACCCTATCAATTCATGTGATTATACATATTTTAATACATACACATATCTCTGAAAATTCTGCTTTTATTACACATTTTTTTATGTAATACAAATATAAAATAATCATTGAAACTATTTTTTTCTTTCATTTTCTTTTGTCCTTCTGGGTACAATAGTTTTCTGGATGTTCTTAAGATTTCTTGAAGGGCTGCAGGAGGCTATAATCTTTTGACTTAAAAATCAAAAGATATAATACCTATATTATAGCTCCTTCGATTTGCACTGCAGCAAGAACATATTCAAATAGGACCGACCTGTAAAATAAGGGAAGTGTGGTGATCTTACTCTACTTACTATTATGTCGAATCGTACGCGTTCTCACCTTTAAGCAGTCGGTGGCTTATTGATTCTGTCAAAATTAATTCAACTTTGAACACAAATCAATTTCAACATAATATTAGCTGTCAGAGCACGTCAAATTATGGTTCTTAATTGACGATACGTTTTCTTCTTTCTCACGTCTACGCACGACCGCTGCGTTATGTTATTACGCTTTGTGATAGAGTAGTTCATTTAAAATCATAGATTATATTGTGTATATTTAAACACAATTTTGTTGTCAATTACTATTCAGAATAATCATTTTCGGTAAATTATTTCAAACTTCCAAAACTGAAAGTAGTGAGAGTTTTGACGTCCTTGAGACCTATAATAAAATAAAAATATTAAAGCCCCTTTATTGACTTTTAATTCTGCATACAATTTAAAATACATTCAATATATTAATCTCAAGTTGTTTGGTTTAGCATTCAGGCGAAGAGAAAATATCATAAACAAAGTGATTTTGGGAGGATGTAATATATTACCACGCTGCTGAATTATACGTTAGTGCAGGCGTTCCTTGATGTCGGTCGGAAGCAATTAGCAAGCTGAATATGCCGAATATGTTTAATGATTACTTTTATTGCCACAGTTTAATAACTTTTTAAGTTACCTGGAAAGTTACAGTATCTTCTGTTTCTTTGAATATACTCTACTCTGAAACATGTCTGAATAATACATATGTTGCAACTAAGTGTTCAAATCTTACATTGTGTTTGTATAGTTATAAGAAAAGTGTTCAAATATACTTAACGAACACATCTTTAATAACTTTGACCGTAAAATGATGCGATTATTTAGTAATTAAAAAAGCATTTCCTTCATTCATTACGGCATCCATTTCATACAAGTAAGATAAAAGTTTAACAGATTGATTCTTAAAATTCACTAAATACCTAATACCATAAAACCAAAACAAATTATAGACCAAAATATATCTGGACTGACTACCAAGTAGGTATTACAACTACAAAGATAAATGAAACTAATTTATTTATAATATAGTATGCTTAAGTTATATGTGATATAAACATCTGTAGACTTTTTTAATCAAAAGCCATTTAACAATAATCTGGAATGGAAGTACCTAATATTAAATTCAAGAAGAGTTCGTAGTTATAGCTTTTGTCCAGCGAACAAAACCAAAGAGCCTGTTACGGAGGCCACCTAAGGAGTGACTTCATCAATCTCAGTGACCAGTTACGAAGGACCTTAACAAAGAGTTATGGGTCTTTATGTATGCTTGCTACTATGTAGGGGAATTATTGCCTCAATTTAATGACCACACGGTGATTAGACATTGCTTTTCCACGGCTATCGCACTGACGAATAAATCTTGTTTAAAACTCCCAGCGCCGATCAAATATCTGAGATATAACTTTCATGTGTATTTTTTATACTCGAGCAATTATTCTTCACGCGATGTCTTTATGGATCTCCAGTTTGTCTATGACTATTTGATTTGCACAATTTTTTTTTCACGGCCTTTAAATGATAAAATCTTCACTATTACCAATGCTTATTACTTATTTTTGATAAAAAATATTTATTTGAAATAAATGCGTGACGATTTTTAGTACTAAATCGCATACGATTTACTATTACTACATATAGTAGGTATTTATTTCATTCATATAATACTAAGAAATTATTGAAATAAAATAAACACAGTTAAATGCAAATAAAAATGATGATTAATGATGTTTACAAAATGTAGCCCGACTCCACATTCTTTTTGTGCAGACAACCACTAATCCATATTATTCTTACGTCGCGGCCTTCGAAAATAAATTGTCAAATGTTTGCTATTACGACAGAATCGACGTCTAACTTTGATGCACACTCCGTCCAAAATAAAGTTGATGACCAGCAATGTTATTTATTTGTTAAGTAATTTATATAAGGTTAGTTACTGTTTTATTGACCGTATTAAATCAAGCCCCAATAAGGCAGCCATTCATGTTTATTTTTACGAAGTTTCTGCTCGAAATGCTCAATAAATTATCAACGTGGTCACTTTTATCACGGGACTACGGTATCATTTATCAGACGTTACACTTATATGGACTATCCAGCAATATTATTTTGATAAATTATTTTTTATTTTATTCGATTTTTTTTATGTCTATGCATTAGTATTATTATGGATATAACGCTATATTAATATCGATTAATATTAGCCACAGACGCTGATGCCTATTGATACCGATTTCTGAATCAGACTTGCTTATTGTTAGATTGTAGTTATCTTATCCATTTCAATCCACAGATTACCGATTACCTTAATGCAGATTGAAGGCGCCGATTTTTGAAATGCGTGCTTGTAGAGTATTATAGCACCTTGAGAGTTGCTAAATACAACAACACTGCCACATTTATCGTATCAGCTGCGATTATCGAACATTACTAATACGCATAGTATCTCATTGAGTCTACTGCTAGTGCGAAATTTTGGAATTAATCTGTGCATTACAGGAGGTCTCAGATCTGTCGCAATTCCTTCTGTTTTTGATGACCAAATATTAGCGGTTAGCCGTTTCACTTCATTGGTCTACTACCCTGCTCTGTATTCAAATTCAAATAATTTGATTCATTGTATACCTATATTATAATAGTTAGGTTTTCCGTGTTCGAGAGCAAGACTTACAGCGTTGAAAATTCCTTAAAGTCAGGTTTCTAGCGTTCCCTAATACTTGCTACTAAATTCCATCGCTATGGCATGTCTATAGAAACATATCGCTATTCACGAATTGGTTCATCTTGCTTGCTTTTATTGATTGACAAATGCAGATTTGGATTGCCTTACCGTGATTAAACCCAGGCATTAGCTCTAATTATATTATAGAATCAATGTTGATGTAAAAAGTTCCTTAAAATAGTTAAAATTGATTTGGATTAAATTTAATATAGGATTTCATTTAATATTTCCTATCCTTTTGAATACCCGAAATAAATTCTTAATTATACAATTATATTTGCATTAAATAAACATTCTACATATTGAGACGTTTGTTGTTATTGATTTTAATTACTTTTTTAATGATCTACCGAAATAAATTCAAACTCTGATCGGAATATAAAAAAAGAAAAAGTTCCTGGCATGTTGTGTTCATTAATTAATTTAGAATTTATTATCAAGTTGCAACGCTAATAAGACGGATTTGAATATGGCCGAGCACCTCCTAGCGAGGATATAAATCTTTCCATAAGTTTTTATTAGACCCCAAAAATCTCTGATCATGACGAACCATTCATGTGTAATTGGGTTCAGCGGCTCCACATAAAATATGAGTTCATGAGGCTTGAGAACGTTTTATAGAGAACATAAATACTTTAGTGTGTTTTTGTCCGAATCCTTTCATACTGCAATACTTATTTTGTCGAAAATATCGTGAAAATTGTTACACAGGCTGCTTTGTTCAGTTATATCGTGTGTAATGCGAGGATCAAACAAATTAAAGTTGAAATTGTGTTACAGAATGATGTAGCAAGCGTCTTTTGTAATGTAAATGACTCATCGGATACTCCTTTAGAAAGTTTTCACGCCTCTGTTGTTACATAAAGCATAACTGCAATTCAGGCTAAAGACAAAGGTGTGAGACACAGAGCCAAGTAATATTGCCATTCAACATTTTCCGAACGAGTTCCACTTCAGGTGAGGCTCACTTAACCATAAAATTACATTGTCCAACGGACATTGTTGAGTGGCAATGAACTGCACTTTGACATAAAATCGCTTTGAACGTTATAAATCCATTTAATTACCTTAATAAAGGGTGATTGAGGAATTTGATAGGAGAAGCATCGCTTTATTCGCCTATGTTTCTTAGGAATAGTCGTTAAGATCTTTATGTTTTGCTAGAACACGTCGTGCTCTGCTCTTATACGGTATGCTCTTATAGGGTTCTTATGGTTAAAATAATTTTTATAATGGCCATGTTAACGAGCTTCTGCGGAAGGTTGAGTTCTAAAAGATGTGCTAATATTTCCAATACAATGGGCGCATTACGCAAATGTGAATAAATTACATGGTTACCGTCGCTAACAAGGTGAAAATAATTATGTGAACGATATGTTTCGTAAAACTCACTTTCCATCATACTTTATTATATTTCACATTCCCTTTGTCAATCAGAAGCGTTTAAGTCTACATTTTGTGGTTGAAATAATAACCCTCGTTAGGTTCGACAAAGAGAATTGGAAGATATGTAAATTTGAGAAAGGATCGGATACAAAAAATCCAGGCTCATGTGAGCAACAGGTGCGCTCCTGATTCCTAATAGCAGTGTTTGTTATATAATTATTAAGGTAAATCTGGCCACATACTTTCTATTCGAATTATACCCCACAACCACAACTTTCGATTTTGGCGCTTTATTTATCTATTCATTTTATCTCCGAACACTTTGCGAGCCTCTACTGGACTGTAGACACATTTTTCAATTGTTTTCCTTTCTGTTTTGGAAATTGATTGCAGTATATTCACAATTTCTAAAAACGATTATACAGAAGGGAACAAAATGTTTTTTTTAATTCCTTACAAGCAAGAACCTACTTGATTTTAACAAGTGAAATAAACATGTTTTCTATTGTAAAAAAAACTGTTATTTTCCAACATCTTCATTTATACCCATTACTTTAGTTTTGCCTAATAGCAATAAATTATAACAGAGATTCAAGTGATCTCCACCGAGTATCATCATCACATAACACAAATAGTGGGTGTGCAATCGAACATAAATCAAAGTATCAGATTTGCGTTCCTGTAGTCGATGAAAGGTCGCAATCGGCTTAGTCGTGCTACCAGCTCGAAATAAAAGCGCACGCAGCCTACCAACACCATTCGCGCACAATACTCTGCAATCAGCGACACGTCCTATATTTCATGCTAAAATAAAGATAAATCCTGTGAACGATATTTGCGATGTCTTAAAGTGCTCTTCACAAATATATTTGCGCTCGATTCTTGCTTTCTACTGTGCAACATGCTGCTTACCAACTTTTAAAATACAAACATACGAGCATGTGTCCATGTCAAACTGAGGATACTTATTAACTAGTGGTCGCCTGCTGGTCGAAATTCGACCATAATAAAAAATAATTCTTTGACATTTCTTTGGACTTTTT
>DWGJ01003822.1:0-12655 GCA_018246895.1 Aspitha aspitha aspitha | reverse complement strand
TTCTCAATCGAAATACTTCATGTCATCGTTGTACACAATTGAATAGGAGAAACAAAGTAACATTTCCATTCAATTTAGTTACTTATCTGTATAATTATAGATTGTACCATCGATAAGCTATAGGTAGGTACTAGTGGACGCTTCCAGCGAAAGCAATATAAAAGTAACTTTTATTAAAAGAGTACATGAAATTTAAATCCCTACTAATATTATAAAGGCGTTTGTAACTCTGTCTGTCTGCTTGACCTTCTCGCCTTAACCAACCCCATTAGCCCCTTTTTTATCGCGAAAAAAGGGGTTAAAGGGGCTGAAATAGAGAATGAAAGTTTGTATGGAAGTTAGTCATTATCAAATATAAAACTGAAACTTTGTATTTAGGCAGTTCATAAGAAATAAATAAAAAGAAAAATAGCTTTTTTTAAATTTGACCTACATGAGGGTAAAACAGTGTCTTTATTTACCTAATTTACCTTTAGGCGCTATTGTTGTAGTTATATATTTTTTTGATATTTATATGAAAGGAATATGTTTGTAAAGTAATTTCATTGTGTTTTATACAAATATTATTCCAGCGTCATCTATCATGATACCAGAAAAATACATGCGATAAGTGTAAGTTTACTAAGTTCAAGTTCCTTGATTGAATAACGAAAGATGGCGCTACTTTTTAATTCATTTTGGGCGGAACTAATAGAACACAATATTTTCATCTGTATTCCGATAAATGCTATTATTTTTTCTTCGTGGCTATGTACATATATATAGGCATTTGTTAATTAGAATAAAGTAGTAAACCAGCAGCAGCAGCTAAAAACCGTACGGATTTTGACATAAGAGTATAATATAAAATCATACTTAACAAAACATAGTAGGTACACTAGATGGAGCGGCAGCGAAGTGACTTATTTATTAACAATCTAAATTCAATCTAAGACACATAGCCATATTATTCCAATTAAAATAACAATGTAAAATGACTCCTTTCGGAGTGATGTCACTTCGTTATTTTATTCAAATATCATACGTCTATACCGTTGATGGCGGGATCAAAGCACGAGATAATGAGAATGGAAGTGTAACTAGTTGTAATAATGTCCATTAGTTTATTTGAACAGTGGTTGTCACAAAACTTATGACAAGCTGTGCCTACTATGGCAGGCTACATACAACATTTCTATTCTAAATGAAATCCAAATACATACTATCATTTGTACTCATACTAATCCCTGTCTTACGTATGAGTATGTCATTAGAATATCTAATAGTTATCAGTAATGGTGGTTACGGTGACCGCATAGAGTAATATAAACATATTATGTAATATGTAATATGTAAATATATAATATAAATAAGTAGCAGCTATTTACACTACCTCTCATATCAATGACACAATTATTTTTTATAAGTTTATAGTAAGACTTCTATTTAAATAGTAATGTTAGCTACTATACGTACTTATTAAGTATAAAGCTATCTTTACATGTGTAGTGTACTGAATCTGATAAATGAACAAAACCACTTACCTGTGGGTGTCTGGGAAAAAATATAGCTAAGTGCACAGTTGGCTAAGCATTAAAGTAGGAGCTTTTATTGGCAGTGCTTTGTATAGATTGTACATTTTCCGGTATAAGGCAAGCTATAACGTTTGGTACTATTTCCAGTTATGTACTTTGGTATAAAGAAATATTAACAAAATTTGTTGATTGCCACACAGCCAAGCCAAGTTTTTTTTTCCATAAACGTCATTAATTCAGTATCTAAATAAAAATTTCGACCAATTTATTGCCTTTTCTAAATAAAATTAGTAAAACCTTAATAAAATATGTACGTACCTATAGTTTTAAAAATCACAAAAACATGAATTTCGTAAAAATACATATACATAATATGTACCTATAGCGCCATCTAGCCGTACGGAGAGTAGTGGGAAGAATTGTGTGATGAACAGTTTATTTAGTTTTGCATATAATAAGCTTCACAGCATGCCGATGACACGAATATGTACATAAGTTTTACGCCTACCAAATTGTACTCAATGCAGAAAAGAAGTTTTCATTTTAATGTAAAATAAAAATTTAAAACTGTAATGCATATCTTGATAGGTATATTATTGTATATATTGTATTGTACATATCTTGACATATTATTGTAATTATTTTAAAACATATGATCAGTTTCCATTTCTCTTATTATTCAGCTTTAAATACGAAAGCTTACATATATAATTAAGGTTGAGTAAATTTTTTTCGGTGGTCAGTAAATTCGAGTCGGTAGACCACAAGAATAATTTGGCAGGAATTTAAGTGAAATTAAATATATTTTTATTATTCTCCACTGAACTTCGTATAAATACATTTAAAAAAGTAATGTTGCGCTCTGTAATTACCGTAACGACATTAGCAATACGAATATCCAGCCACGATAAATTAAAGCAATTAGGTAAATGGTAAGAAACGTTGTGTTGACAAGGAAAAGTGTCCCGTTAACACTTGTGTTTCTTGAAAAATGAGGGCGAATTTTGTGTAATAATGCGACGCTTCATAAAAGCTAGGTCATTTTCAGCTACTTAATTTAATTATGAAGGCAGTTTCATCGGTATTTACCAAATACTCTCTGGAATCTTAATTTTTTGGACTTGTTTATAGGTATTATTTTGTTTATTGAATCGTATAAGGTAGCAAAAGAAACTTGAAAATATTGTTGTTAGCCGTTCGCGAATACAATTTTACATTTGCTATATTATGCTTAGCTTTAAAACATGTATAACTGAATTACTCTATAAGTATAGTTGTAAACCTGCCAATAAACGGTTATACTCGTACATATGTACGTTATACATGGGTGGGTGAACCAACGCGTAGAGCTGTTCGCTTAAGTGACGCAGTTTTAAAGTACCTATTTTTAATGGAGGTTTACCTGGAAAATTTCTTGCAGCAGACCTGTTGCTGGAATTGTTTTATCGCTCTGAATGCTTACACGGTGCTCATACGAGTAAGAGTCGAATGGTAGATAATACAATTTGGCATTAACTCCGCCCTTTGTAATACTTTAGGTTATAATATAGTGTAAATAAATATGCATAAGAAAATACACGACACATATATTATTACTGTGGTTACAAAATTGAAATAGTAAAAAAAAACAAATCATTCTACTATGTACATGATACCTACACTTGATTACAAATTTCAAACGTAACTTTACCTTTACATGGCCCTAGTACATTGGATCAGCTTCAATGAAAGAAGTTTTGTTAATGAAACCCCAACAAGGAAAGTAACAAATTGAGGTGTCAGCTTCCGGAGCGGTACTAATAGAGACTTCACTGTTATGTCTTTCCTAACAACGTCGCAACATGTTTTCTTTGCGACAAAGTAAGTACTTTCTTTTTAAATTATCACTGCTATTCAACTTACTACTACTACTACTAATAAGTTTAAATAGATAAATAAATAGCTACATACAAGTTTTACGTATTTTTACTAAAAAGTACCTATAAATTGATATTTACGTATTTCTCGCACTATAGCCAAATCTTCCTACGGCAGTGGAAAGCCCACGTAATCTCCCTAACCTTTGGCCTCAGATTATTACTATTTGATGTGCTCTTATGGAGACACGTACCATCTTGGTCAAAGGAAATCAGAGAGGACCAACATATCCATATTTCTTTTAGAACTTTTGCAACCCATTTTTGGACGTCACGGGTGTCACAAATAGCAGCGCTATAATCTAATAAACGTCAATTTTTGCGGCAAATCGCATCTATCTGCAGTTTTACAACTTTCAAATTAGCACTATCATACTATATTTATAAAACCTACAACAATGCAGTGAGTTCCGTCAAATGCGCCATCAATAAATTAAGTAATGACATATGACTACAGGCACACAACCAGGGAAGATCACCTTAGTACCGAGATTATGACAGGCGAATTATAATGGCTTCGGTTTACTGTACAACAATAATACGTGTATAACTATGTATATAGTAGAGGTGTGTAGTAATGTAGTAGTCTTTAAGCAGTCTTGCCATAACATTTTTTGGTACTTGTACTCCCAAAACGCAAAATAATGTAAGAGAAAACCTCAGAGGAACATGTTGGCTGCAATAGCGATGTACAGCCGAATTTCAACTAATTGCAAAACGAGATAGTTCAGTGTTTTATGAAACGTTTCTAAAACAGTATGTCACAAGGTTGCGGTTCGTAGCAAAGTGCCACAATTGCTCGCACACCTAAATTAATGTTTATAATCTGCTTTGACCAGTGATTTTTAGTGAGGAACATTGTTCTCGTCCTGACAAGGAACAATATATTAACACAGTAATCGGGCGAAGAGGAGTTGACATTAAGTTAATTCAATTGTTTTACGGCTTTACCTTATGCACAATACAGAATATTTCATGCATTTAAACTATGCTAAAGTTTAATGCAAGATAAAATGTTTTAAATGCAGCAATAACGTAATGTATGTATTAACAGAACCGTAAAAGGTTTTATTAATGCATACATTACGTTACTGTGGCGTTTTAGGCACACACCACACTGCAGTCATGCGGTTCAAGGAGTAAGATGAGAATGTCCTTGTAGCATATGAGTAACTCCACAAAGCACATCTGGACACTTTTCTCCCGGTATTAGATTAATTTTGAAACACATAGATGTGCTGCAGTAGGTTATGAGGTAAAATATGTATCGTTTTCAGTTTGCCTACGCTTAAATTTGTCTACATTGAACAGTAATTTTAACCTTTGCACATGGATTGGGTAAGCTGGAAGAGATCACATATAGGCATAAGCTTGTCTTTGTAAATTAGCTTACGACACACAAGTGAAATTTTTCTTTCATGTATTCATATCTGTTTAGACTTGAAACGGCATGTTATATTGTAACCGAAACGTTGACTTTATTCAGTTAAAGAATACACACAGGTACTAAAGGTAAAAATGGAATTTTAAAAACGGACCTTGTTTTATCCAACGCAGTGTTGACAATCAGTCAGCGGAAGCGGTTAGAGCGAGTGTCCGAAGCCCGTCGCTGGCCAAGATTTACGAGTCCCGGTACGGCATCCATTTTGCCGGCCCCACTCACGTGCTACATGCAAAAGCACTCGCGCTGAAAACTTCCGAAACTACTCAGCTGCAACGGAAATAGGGTTGTAATTAAATAATCCAACCATTAACGTGGTGTCTGAAAATTAACACATGCTTTAAATTCAAAAAGATAAGTACACTGTTGGGTTCTCTGGTTACAATTGCATATCTAAGTGAATCCCACAGGTAATAAAAATTTCTACAAAAAGAAATACATGATTATAAATGAGCGTGCTAATAATGAACAAATTTATATAAGGTTAGTATTTATGTTAGTATTAACAGGTTTGTATGCTCAAAAAAACAGTATACCTTGGTTCCTATATGAGTTCCATATTTGTCATAATTATGTAAAATAGAATACAAAACTTAAATAAAATAAAATAGATTTAAATAAATAAAATAGAATACAAAACAAAAACTAAGGAAATATATTCCTTATGAATGCTCCTAATAATAACATGTTGCAAATGTAATGAGATTATACGTAATCGGTTAACATATTCATTTCAAATACTACTGCATTTCAATTGACTGATTTAGAATAACTGACACATATTATTATCAAAATGGAAAAGTTGGTACTTACCTACGGATTTTGTGATTCCATTAAGACTACTTATCTTTCATCAGCCAGTAAAAGCATACAACAAATATATATAAAATACAACAAAGTACAACAAATATATATATATAAAGTACAACACAAATAGTCTATTCATAAATAGCGACAATTCGTTTTGGTTTCTTAGCATTGTCCTTATTTTGAAGCCATTCAATAGGTAAGGATTTATTTATAAAGCTTGCATAAAAAATATAGTAAAGTGATCATAATAAATAATTAAGTATACCTATCATTAAAATTACTTGGCTACTACAAAATGTCCTACTCAAATTAAAGGCATACACAAGAAACAAAATTTTACGCCACAGTACAGAGAACTACCAACATACACAACAAAGCTTTAAAACAATCATAAACTCTTATGAATGTGGTTGTGTGGAAATGTGGATTTCCGCAATATCTACTAAATGAGATTATAATACTCCGTTTACATAATATTTCTGTTTTAGTCATCGATGAAATCTTGTAACGACTTTAGAGTTCTTAGTTTACACAGTAATTCCGTTTAAGTAAAATCATATTGTTCAAATTAGAATTTGCGTGTAACTGAAAGATAAGCTAAAATGAACTTTCCTTTCGGGCGTAGGATAATGTTGTAACAACTGCAAATCGTTTTGCTAAGGGCTCTATTAATATCAGTCCCGAACAACGTTTACATTTACAACCGAGTAATAGAAAATTTTAACTTAAAAATTGGTTTTAAATTAATTTATTCTGAACAAAAAAAATATCAAAAATAAAAAAATATATCCCCTTACTTTTTTACCTTTGGGTAGTAATTTGTTTTTTTTTTCAAATGTGTTTAATTATATCTTTATTGTGATAATCATACTCCTCATAAATATATTCCTAAATTATACATCCAATATTTCGTATCCAAGTATTTGCGCCATTTGTTGTTTATGGAATAGTAAGTTTTTGAAGTTGGTTTTTGTTTTGTTAAAATTGTTGTTTATTTTTTATTATTAGTGATTCTGAAGTACAATTATAGGAACGCTTGCTACATGTCACAATACAGCAACTAACGTAAGCGCATTGTAATTTGATTACAGACAGAAATTCTGCTACAGATCGCACCCTGAATATAAGCCGTTAAAAAGTTTCATTGATCATCATATTCGACTACGACAATTACTTCACCATAACCATAACCATAACGACGTTACGGTATATATCTCTAAGAATTTGCCTCTAAGAATTGAAGAATTCCGTTATTTTATCATGGATCCCATAATCAGAACATAACCAAATTTTCACCACACCACCCTTAAAGTATATGCTTTCGAATAAAAATAGAATCATCAAAATCAGTTGGCATGAAATTGAGTTATTGGTACATTTGTCGCGCATATAACGTTAATTTAAGACTTATGTGTTTTTCTCATGGACGCCATTGTCAGAACCTGACCAAATTTTCATGAAACTACCCTTGAAGTATATCCTTTTCAACAAAAAAACAATCATCGAAATCGGTTGGCGCGTTATCGAGTTATTCGTACATTTGTCGCGTACATGCTTAATGCAAATTTAAGACTTATGTCGTTTACTCATGGATGCCGTTGTCAGAACTGAACCAAATTAAAATGGGACCCCATGGGAAGCAACAGCTTTCGATTAAAAAAAATCATCAAAATCGGTTCACCCAGTAAAAAGTTATTACAAACATACAAAAAAATATATAGACGAATTGAGTACCTCTTCCTTTTTTGAAGTCGGTAGAAAAACAATCATCAATTTGTCGATATTCTGATCCTCTGAAACTTAATGTACATATGTACGTAATAATTTGACATTACTTTTGGTAAGATTGTTCATTAGCTCCTTATCACTTTTTGCAGTCAGTATTAGAACTATATTTTTTTTAATGAGCTTATATGTACGTATGTATGTATTTTGGTCGCATCGCACACTTACCAAATAGCATAAGTACTTAATTGTTTGAGAAAAAGTTTTCGTACGAGCGATTTCGTTGATTGTCCTCAGCAATTCCCCAATTAAAATTAATAACATAAAAGCTCAGTATTACTACTAAATATACCTATACAATGATATTTATTTTCTGTAATTATACATAATGCGGTAAGTAGGCATCTACGCAGTTATTATCTCTGTGAGCACAAACATATACATATTATCATAATTTGGACGTTGTTGTTAGAGTCATTTTTGCTTAAGAATTTAAATTATTATGGTTGGTTTATTCAAGAACAGTTATTTGGAATCAAGTGTAGGTGTCGTCGACGTGCACTAGAAGCGTCTATTTAAATTGCTGAATTAGATTCAACTTCTATTCGAGCACACTTGGCACACCCTCAGTTGACATTTTGCTCTTGGGACACTGAACTTGACTATTGTTGAAACCAAATACAATTGAGCTATTATTGCATTGCATATAAAGTTATTTAATATACTATATTTACCTAAGTTTACGCGACGAATAATACGTGATTATAAGTCGCAATATCGTGATTATTTTACGGGACTAATCGGGACCAATGTGTAATAAACAGCATGTTTACTAATGTTTTGCACAAAATTTCTATACAATACATTGACCCACAACTCACTTCCCGAAAGCGATAAAGGACATTGAATCAAATAGGCGGAAAGGTATGTCGGTCTCAGTCGCCCGCTAACCTGCTATGTGGTTGCGCTCACGCATTTACGAATATATATGGCTTGACGGTAACATAGAATCGCTTTTCAAACTATAGATTTGCATTAACGGGTCGTAAATCATAATCCGGTGGGTCTCGACGCCGCGCCGCGCGCCGTCCGGCTCGCGCATTCCTCTTGTTCCTCCACTCCACCTTTACGTTCGCTCGTAAACTAAGGGTTACTGCCCCACCACAACTTTACCGTGTCACTTGACCCTCGCTGTAATATTTATGGAAAGTTAACTTCCATTCTATTGGTTAACATGATTGCAAGATATGCAATTAAGAAATTAAAAAAGAAAATAAAAGAACCCACTGGAAGGGCAGACGATGGTTAGGAAAAGAGATTTGAAAAGTATGTTGCATTTAACTCGAAATGTGCATTAATATTTCGTTTTAAATTTTGTATATCTTGAAATAAACTATATATGTAGTAAGTAGAATGACTACACTTAGGTAATATATGTCTGAGTGTTACAGAACCTATAGTTACCGACATAGCGGTCGTTTCAAGAGAGTCATGACCAATTGTTCTCAGAGTAGCGCCTCCCACGCATCTTATAGTTACTAAAACAATTTGCTCCATATAACGTAATATGTAGGTACAGTAAGAAAGTCATGTTAATTGACATGACCAAAGGATTATTGAAGTTATAAAAGTAATAAATATTGTCTCCTTACCTGTAAATATTGCTCGTACTGAACTCTTTGCGAGACTATTAAACAAAAAAACCAATATATTCAAATTATCATAAGTGTTGACAAGGTCATAACTATAACGCTAATAGAAAAGTAATTGTTGATGATGATGGTGATTCTAAATTAAAAAAAAATGCTAGTAGGTATCAACGTTTCGATTTGTTCGCACATGCGAAAATTAAAGACTATATAAGGCTTCATTCTTTGGTCATTGTAACAGAATTTATAGTTGTATCGCGAAATCACATCCTATAGGTATTAAAAAACGGTATCTTGCTGCGATAATGGATGGTTAATAAATATGGTTCTACAGCATTGTCATTTGTTGTTTTTGTATCATACATGGTTTTTACAACCTTTTTAGTTTTTACTTAAGTTTGGTTAACTTCGCGTAAAATCTCAAATAAGTAAAATGTGAATAAAACGGTAATGCTAACGATAACGCTACAAATGCTATAATATAGACCATGGGATCATAATGGTGAAGTTTTCAAAGCATGCGCCCACGCAAGGCCCTGTGCCTAAAACTACTCTCACTGTGTAATGTTATTATTGGTACAGTTAGTTGACTTCTGCGGGCGACTGTCCCCGCATTTCTATTGTATTTAATTAGTACTTCAATGCTACAGCGGCGCAGTTTGCTCGTGACGAGTTTGTCATTGGAAAATAGGCTTTATGGATCTATAGAACTTGCCTGTGTCCATTTGATTTGAATACCTACCGACTCACATTAAAATACTATGTCGTTTGTAATTAAACCAGTACTAGCATAATAATGAATATAGCGATCCGAGACATGGATTAGTGATGTCATTTTCTAAATGTTTCGATTAGGTAATTCCTCGTGTGTGTCCTAACGTGTTCATTGTGGTTCGATATCTATGTATTGAAATATCCCGTTGAAATATAATACTTCGCCCGGGAAAAATGCAATTTTATTTTGATAGGCTAGTGTATAAGATGTTAAACATTTGCATTTATAAATTTTACTTAATGTATGAAACTACTACTTATAAAATATGTATATTCATTTATTCATATTTTTAATTCCCCTAAAGTGTTTTTGGTATAGTATATATATATAGTTTTTATAAAAAAGTTCGACATCACATTAATTTTAGTTACCCCTATACGTCATGTTATATTACAATTTCCGAATTAGAAAAGTGTCGGTGATGGAGCCTCGTCCGGCTCAAGAGAGTTGCTATCAACTATGGATAACTGATGGTTCGCGTTCCTTCCGACAGGTTAATGCGTCTATTAGCCAAGCCATTCATTCTCGGCTATATTTTAGCGGCTATCAGCCACGCGCTTCCGTCTGTTATAGTTCGGTTATCGAACAAACCATATTTATTAGGTACTCTCTGCGGGAAGGAGGGTAAAGTATCTACCGTTATGCAAAGGCCAGAGGTCTTTATATTTTGTAATTTAAACCATAAACATACACCTAAATATAACTGTAACAATATTTTCACAGGTAGATGAAACGGTTTTGTTTTAGTATCATTTAGGGACAACTGCGAATTATATTAATTTTATGTTCTCATTATTATTACAACAAGATTCTTTTGTAAAACAATAAGTATTTCGTAACTCTACTGTAAAATGTTTCACGGAGCAGGTTATTTGTAACTTACTTAATATATTTGTGAGTTAATTACTTGATTTTTTACCCTTTTTATTGATTCACTGCTAACCCGGGTCTCCTCTCATAGTGAGAGGGTTTTGGACTACTGGCCAAGTACGGATTGGTGGACTTTACACCTTATCTGTAATATACCTATAATTATTGTGTGTAACGAGTTAGCCGAGAAATTGAGTCAATCTCTCTATGTTATTCGTATTATGAAAAGTTTATTATTCAGACGTCCAGTTGTTATCAAAATCTTTTCAAGAAAAGGGCAATATACTTATTTCAAACAACCAGTTTTAGGCAAGAACAATGCGGTAATAAATATCTGTATCTTATCAGACACGAATAATGTTTCAAAGAATTCAAAAATCCATATGAAATCGAGCGTTATATTTAAGTGGAACTTTTGGTTAAGATGTAGTGAAATTGCTGTGACATTTAATAAATAAGAGTTCATTCAGCGCATACATAATTAAATCTCGATGAAAATCATGCGGGCCCCATGAATTAAAGATGAGTTCAAGGAATGGGATACACGCAAATACCGCCGTAATTTAGCTCCTGAATACGTGAATTTTGCTTATAAAAATAAGATTTTCGTAGTGTTGCCGTAGGCCTTAGCTATAAAATAAACAAAGAGCAAAGTTGAATACTTACTTCTTTAAAAGCCATTTTCTATTCTCATGGAAATATTAATTACATTAATGAAATATGTTGCATATTCACCTACATTATACGCAAATCGGATTTTTTGACTTGTTTAAAGTGGGACAACTAAAGTTTCTGCACAATGACGTGTTAGCAACATTACCATGCCTCTCTCCGGTCCCCAGTCCTGTAACGCACATCACTGTAATATGTATAAATATGATTGAAAACTGTACCCCGATACAGTGAGCGTTCTGTTTATTTTGAACATTCTTAAATAAATTAACACAATTGTGCAAATACCGTAGATGACGTTACAGTATTCAAGCCGAAGAAAGTCACCAACTATTTCGTACACTATTTGCTATCTGTGCACTGTGGACATACATATGTATTTGTTATTCAATCGAACTCGGACTCTGTGGAATTTCAACGTACCGTCCAGGTCTTTATGAAGTTGAGTTCATTGCGACTACATTTTTCATGTAAAGCAAAGAAATACCTTTATTCGATTATATTCAACAAATTCAATTCGGAGACCCGTTTCAGTACGATGTAAAAGGAAGACCACCTAGATCCAGACTAACCTAGATTAGAAAAGAAATAGTTTTAATTAAAACAAACGAGTTTGAGAGACGCTGAAATCACACATTCGTTACTCAAGATATGTTCGGTAGAATGCAGCCGCCGCGTGATGAGGTTGGCCTAACTGCCTCGGAACGTTTAAATTTATTTGCTAAGTGATGTCATGTTATGAAATGGCAAACTTTAAGAAGTCTTTGTTCTCGAGCAACCTCATGTAAACAAACGGCCCGCGACTGCCTGATAAAATATGTTTTGTTTGACTAAACTCCAATGACTTCTGTAGCAGTTCTGTATGTTAAATCAGAGTAAGTACGTAGGTGCGTTATATATACCAAGATACATATTCAATATACAATTCTCGAAGGGTTTCAAAGAGGATATAAGCACATTGAATTATTGTCACTGAATTAGTAACAATTCCCAGTGAAGTAACCTGTTTCGCTTCCGAGCTCATCGATAAAAGTGTACCTAGCTTTTAAATGATAAGTTTTACTACTTTTATACAATATTGGACACATGTATCTATTTATGTAAAAGTTAAACAAAACGAAAGCAAAACTTCTGTCCTGTTCGCTGTTATTGTAAACTTTTCAGTATTTTTATTCGCTAATAAGAATCGTAAAGATGTTAAATGGACCCTTGCAATATGGTTTCCGTTGTTGTTAAAAATCACGCGTTTGATAGTGGTTGCGACATGACGCGACCACCCGCCG
>DWGJ01003821.1:0-12657 GCA_018246895.1 Aspitha aspitha aspitha | reverse complement strand
CAAATATGGGTACATTTAGAGATGTTACAGAATTGTTAGTTCACTCCATATTTTGCCTTTTACGGCGTACAAATTTATAACACGATTTTATTATTTAATATATTTACAATTACTAAATCATTTATTATTTATTACCTAATTTTTAAACTATATTTGATGGATATTTCTCTTTAGTTATACTTAAGCTGCGTTAGACGGAAATTTATGTAATTTAAGTACCTATAATTATCTCTGTACGTGAATTTTGTATTCTTTGAGAAAATAAAAATCTTTAACTGTATAATAAGCTTATATTTAAAATCGACACACAACCGTTTCTTTAATACATATTATGATCGTTGTCGGTTGGCAGGTGGCGAGGGCCAGGAGCACGGGCCCGTGTTCCTGCTGGAGCCGCCCGCGCGGCTGGTGTTCTCCAACAGCTCGGGCGCGCGCGCCTCCTGCGCCGCGCACGGCTTCCCGCCGCCGCAGCTCGCCTGGCTGCTGCCCGACGGCACGCAGCTCGACGACGCGCCGGGCCTCAGGTGACACTAACTACCACTTCCTCTCAATGAAGCCTTATTAAATTTGATACTAAGTAAACTTATTCGAGTGATAGCGAGTGCCAATTAAATTTTACTTATGAAACGCACGTAACAAGTGAGAAGTGCGTGGCAGAATCGAACCCAGACCCCCGGATTGGAAGGCTGAACTTATAACCACTAGGCAATCCCTGCTGAATGATCTTATACTAAATAAACTTATTCCCGCTCCTACATCACCTCTAAAGGAACGCTATGTTGATAGATCTTATACTAACTAGTTTATCTCAGCCTCTACATCGCCTGTAGAGGATCGCTATGTTGGTGGCGAGGTCAATGACCGGAAGCGGTAATGACTACTGTCAGCTCTGTTTCTGTTGTTGTTGTTCGACCCCTTATATGGTCCGCTGTTGGATTTAGGCCGTAGTCTAGCGCGCGGGCCAAGTGCGGATTGGCAGACTTCACTAACATAACTAAGAGTGTAGGTTTCCTCAAGATGTTTTCCTTGACCGTTATAGCAAGTGATATTTAAATTTTACTTATAAAATGCACGTAACAAGTGAGAAGTGCGTGGCAAAATCGAACCCAGACCCACGGAATTGAAGGCTGAACTTATAACCACTAGGCAATCGCTGCTGAATGATCTTATACTAACTAAACTTATTCCCGCTCCTTCATCACCTGTACAGGATCGCTATGTTGATGGCGAGGTCAATGGCCGGAAGCGATTAATGGCTACTGTCAGCTCGGTGTTGCTACTTACGTAAAATCTTTTTCAATCTTTCATAAATATGCATAATACGTAATACGTAATACGTAATATACGTAATTTTTCGAATCGAAAATTTTTTGTCGTTACGTAAGCAGTAGGTACTCGACCCAGTTTACATTTACTGTTGAAAGCAGAACATAAAAAGTCATGAGCCATGACAGCGAAGGATGTAAAGAATCAACGGTATATACAGATAATACACTGTTTGATTATTTATTATTTATTGTAAGCATTTAGTTATTTTTCTTTGTTCCCATAAAAATTTTCCCTTTGTATCGTAGATTAAGAGATTCATAATAGGTATTATTAGAATTTAGAGCTGAAACTTAATAGTCATCGTAAACATCTGAATATTTAATTTATTATAAATTTTTACTCAAAGTGCATTGTGGGTGACGCTGCCAAAACTACACTGTCTCGTATAATCCTCGAAAGCCTTTTGTATTTATAGCATAGGAATTTGGTACTACGTTTGCAGCTATGCCACTGGCTTATCTTTTATAACAATGTATTAAGCCTTTAAACGTTTTCACTGTGGGGAGGCCAGTTGAATAATAAAAAAGGGTCAGTCGGATCAAGAAAATTAAACTCTAATAATATAATAAGTACACCCTTATAAAGGTAAGGGGATTGTTATTTTTGTCGACCCTGTATAAGAGAGCAGGTGTTCCCGTGAAGAACAAGTGTGTCATATAATAATATAGCGCCGATCCGTGTCTGGGCAAATATTGATGTGGGCGGCAGTTCGCTGGGAATATTCTCTACTTTGGGTTCGTACGAAATGTATGAATATTATAAAAGTTGTTCTATCTCGTCTAACACTGGGGCCAGTCACGCTAGTTCTCTATGAAACGGATAAGATATCGCATACCTATAGATAGTTTAGAGGTCAGGCAGTCAGGTTCCATCACATTAGTTAATAATTAATACATTACAAATGTAATATTTGTTAATGTTATTATTTTAATAACTTTCGTGCTTTGCATGATTACTGTTAATATGTTAATGAAGTAACAAAGCGAGGTATACTGGTATACTTGGAATAATTATCGTCCCTCATTACGCTTATAATTTAATAAAAAAGTAACTTGACTGTCCTCGTAGTCGAGTGGTCAGAGACCCTGACTGCAAAACTGGAGGTCTTGGGTTCGATTCCCACCCAGGACAAACATTTGTCTGATGAGCACATTTGTTTGTTCTGTGTCTGGTCGTAATAAAAATATCTATATAAGTACTATATCGTATGTATATATGTATGTTCATCAGCTGTCTGGTCACCATAAAACAGGCATTAAATTGCCTAATTTGGGATCAGACAGCCGTGTGTGGAATTATCCCAGTTATTTATTCGGGTACATTCGACCTATTTCGATTTGATGTACTTATCGTTTTATTTCCAAATCACAATACACATCCGCCTAGATGCACGACGATGTAAAAGCAGATGGAAGTTCGGTAAAGCGGAGAATATTTGTGATGCACAAAGCACGAGGTGAGCGGGGAAAATCACCATTCGCTCGATATTTGACGTCCGCGGCAGATGCCGATGCGACGGGTTTATGCATTCAGATTATATGGGAGCATTCATAGAATTGACTTCGTAGTCAACATGTCTGTACTGAGATCACGTTTTGGTATCTTTACAGTTGAATTGCAATGATCAAAATTATGGTCTATAGCAAATTATTGAAGTCGATTTAAAAGAATAATCAAATATTAAATGTGTAATGCTACAGAAAAATGTTTGTCTGTTTTACTAAGACGGTGCATGTCGGCTACAAACTAGAATACATGTGCAGTAATAATTTTAACCATTATCGAAACTTCATAACATACGTATCACATAAGAACTTCGGTATCCTGTCTTCTCCGTTCCTATCGTATTCAAAACAACTTATTGTAGAAAAGGTAGGACCAGTTTCGTTATTTTAACCAGGATTATTCCATAGTTTATTCACTATGGGGGCTGTAATATACAATATTCAGGTGAAGTGAAAATAACCGAAGAAATATAAAAGTATCACAGATTAAAGATAGATGCGTGCTCATCGCCTTCAAAGCTTAAAGGGTCGACTTTGAAATTTAATTTCCCTTTCTTTACGTATTGACTACCTGCCTGTCTGTGTAAAGGTAATTTTGCTCTTTGTCCCTCCTTAGGTATTTAATACCTTTTTACCTCCACGAAAGTTCTCTCCGTAATAACATAACGTGCATATTGTAGTTGTGTCAGTATACGATTAAGATTCGCGTCGTGTGTTAGCCGCGCAGTTAGTTACAAACGCCTCACACCCCATTAGGAGTAGCGTTATCTATTGTTGAATCGCATTGTTTTGTTGGAATTATCTAATCCGATTCATCCCTGTTATCGTTTTGAATTAACTCAATATCTGTAACATATTGTACTCTTAGTAATTCAATTACTCAATTTGGAAAGTCTTAGAAATCTTTCTTTACATTCAATAGCCATTATAAGATTCATTCGTCTAACATTGATTTGATTGACTGCTGCTTATATATTGACAGCTGCACTACACAAAGCCAAAGACAGGCAAAGATGGCGTAAGGTAGTGCAGCAGAAGTTGATCGAAAGATAGGGGGATCACGACCCTCAGTAATGAGGATACACGACGCAAGGAGGAGGCTTGTATATACTCCTGCCTTCTTCATATTCTCACTATATATAGGTTATAAATACTTTTTCCAAGTATCACGTTCGTTAAATAATCAGCTTAGTAGGTGCAAGTGTAATGCTGGTAGGTGGTGTGTAGCATAGTCAATCGATGCACGAGCGTTAGCAACGTTTCTATTAAGGCGTTGCGCACCGTCCGACAGATAGCGCGTGATATATTCGCCGCGGAGTTAGTTACAAATGCCTCACACCCTATTAAGGAGCTTCGTTATCGTTAATCTAATCGTCTTCGTGTTGTTTGCCCTAATTTGCTGTTAAGACATTTATCCATTCTATTTTGTTACCGCGTTCTAGAATTCTCCTTAAAACTATTCATTTTAACCTTTTTTATCTTTTTAATACCCTTTAAGTACTTAGAGTTTTCGCTAGTTACGAATAACAGTAAAATTCCATTCCGATGTTACAATATTCACGTTCAAACACAACAATTGCACATCACGTACCAAAAATGAATATCGGTAAGATGCAAGTATTATTTTCTGCTGACCAAAGAATCTTTCCTTTCAACAAAGACCTCTGGCTAATTCAATTTGAGTTATCGTAGTGAATTAAGAACGCTAATGGCGCGGAGTGCAGCGAAATGCCTATTACACGAGAAAATTAACGTTTCCAACCAACGAGATGGTATTTAGGGGAAAATATGGCTCTGTCCGAAACAAGAGTGCGAGCTGGTGCGATTTATGCGATGCATCCGAGCCCTCCTTAGCACGTAACCGACTAAATAAAGTTGCCATTCCTTTTCCACTCTTTAACGTTCATATTATCTTTAGATTCAAACATATTAGACATAAAGTAAGTGCCTTTGCAGTAAAGTTCTCAACAAATTAAGCAAATCATATACCAGTAGACAAAAAATGAATGTTCATTGAATTTTTATATTGTTTCTCAAATAGATGTACACAGAAAAAAAGTTTTGTCGTAAGCAACTTGGCCAAGGCCTAAGCTGATTACTTTTAAAAACAATTCAAAGCACCGACTTTAAGTTGACAAGCTATTACTTCGGGCCAAGATTAAATTTCCCTAAAAGAATCCGACGAACTCGGGAGCAGCGAAGCGTTATTTATAGTCAAAAAACTAGATTTCATTTAGGCCAAAAACTTTTGTCGTAAACAGAAAGTCGAAAGGGGTGCGAACGCAAAAAGGCGGCTTGATTCCTGCTTGATAACAATAGGCGTGGCGGGTACGAACCATCAATAGAATTAAAGCCAGCACGAAAAGTGAACATTCAAATCCATTGCTAGTTCGATCCAACGATAGCGATAGGAGTCGTTGAGTAACGACCAATGTATAGCAATTATAACAGAAAATCGTTCGCAAGACAAGATCGTTAGTGAAGGCAACGGAAACCAGAAAGTAAACAACGAGGTAGTTGATTAATCATTGTGAAATAGTATAGCAAACAGAGATAGCGCAGCGGCGCCGATTTTTCATGTTAAAAGGCTAATTTATACAGCTACAGTAAAGTAAGAGGAAGCCCGACGGGTGAGTTCTATCATACTTAAGAGTGTAACAATTGAAAACAATAAAACTATGCATATATGGAATGATTTCATGTGAATTCCAAAGCTGAGTTCAAAAAATGTAGTTATTTCATCGATTGTTATTAGTAGCACCTTATAGTCGCAACACGCCTCTTTGATCCACATATTATATGTAAACACGATAGTAACTACGTCAGTCTGTCTGCTAAGTTTCCATGTCAAGCCCACTGAACCAATTTTGTTGAAATTTGGTGACGAGACATCGTGGCCACCGGGGACCCGACACAGACATAGAATACTTAATAATAATACAACACCTTGAAATAGTGAATTAAGGGATGAAGGTTATATGTTGACTGCGCGAGATGCGGTTAACAGCTAGACTAAATTAAATTATTTGGGTCTCCTTTTGATGTTCTAGTTATGACTAAGTTAATTCTTGAAGAGGCAATCTGTGAACTATGAAGTACACAGCAACGGACGGACCAAATGCGTCACTAACAAGCTTACACGTCGCTGTTCTCTTAACTCATCATAATACCATCACGCCTGTTTCCCGTCGAGGTGGGCAGCGAGCACGCATTCGTATTTCAAGGCTATTAAAGTTTTTTTTCATCAGCTGCATGCCTTTTCTCATTATTACACCAATAGTCCTACAAATTGTATACGCTCCCGCTTATTCATGCTAAGTAAATAGAGTAAATATAATACTGTTATTTTACTTCATTGCACAAAAATTGTTTCTAAGAATGACGAACAGTGGGTTAGAGTCGTAAAAAACTCCGTTAAATTTACCGGTGCTTTTTAATTAGCTTGGTTTAAAAAATTAAGCCCTTGCCGAAAAACTGAGATAATGTGAATTTATTTCCACTTGAAGAAATTTATATTGCTATTATACATTTTTTATAGAAAATATAACTTCAGGTCTATTATGTTATACAAAAAAGACAGTAAAGAATATCTATGTATCTACATCTAAAAGACATTCATTACATGTTTGGGTTGCCTTGAGAAATAGCTTTTAAGCTATAAAGCCGCGTTTGCTGATATTTACAATGTCTGCGCGTGTTGAATCTTTATGAGGTATCTGTACTGAGATGTTAACAGTAGAGACTTATTCGAGTTTATCAATTATTTATTTAAAGACATAACAATACTGTTCTAGGTAAGGATTTTTGGTTGCAGCATACCGGTGTGTTCCGTATGAACATCCTGAATTTCTTCAACAGCGGAGGAGAAAGCCATCCAGCGGGCTAAGTGGGTGAAATTTCCACATATCGCGGTGTCTCGCCCATCGTGGTATCTTTTGGAGTTTTCCCCCGAGACCAAACGACAATGGAAGGAATGTCGCAGCGCCCAAGCCGTTACTAAATACGAGCAAAGGTAAATGCAGCTGTGAATGTTATAATGCATTATGTATTAGTATAATGCAAAATATTAATATACCTTTATTTGCATTATACTGAGTTATGGGCATCTCCAGATAACGATTAAGAAGCGACCCATCAGTCAGTTAAGCTAAAATATTCGTTTTATAACAAAAGAAATGTCATACTTAAATCCTTAAATTCTTTTAAGACTGCACTTATCATCATTACATGATAATATTTAAACCAAATCCCGCGTTAAAATCCCCTTTCCAATTCCTAAAGACACACTAAACCCAAACATAGATACAAGCAAACTGAACTGAACACTACGAACTCCTAAATGAATGCAATCAGAGCACCTTGTGTCGAATCCACTTAGCGAAACTTGCATCTGCCGCAAATCGTATTAAATTGTATCTATTGACCGGCCCCACTTCGTCGGTTTTCTTGGGGCAATTAAAGTTCCTCACGACAGAATCAACAGAGGGACGGGGACAAACTTGGCTGCCGAAGTTGCCTAAACTTAGCCGGCTTTGTCCCGACTGCGCCCCGAACTATCGGATCGACTCGCTCAAAAGCTTTACGAGTAATTTACTAACAAAATTGCGCTTAGAATTTGGACATACGCACTGATCTAATTGTTTATTTATTTTATTTTTATTACTGTTTTTTATCATTTCAAAATGTCTTCGTTACATTCTTGTTAAGTTAAGGTTTTTAAACATCTTATTAATCTTACTTACTCACTAATTTCCACCAAGTTTATAGAATGTTCTACAAATTAAGGTCGTCCACATAATAGTTGCACGCACGATCGCTTTCGTTTTGGCAATTATGACTCAAATTACAAACCAAAACACAGCAAATGCTTGCGGCAAATTGTATCCTGCCGCTAGTGAAGTTACACAAAGCGCACCGTTTCAAAGCCGCAGTCACACTAACAACTGAAACAATGGCAATTGATTTCCAGACCTCGGTACCGACTTAATGGAATAATTAAATTCTTTGCATTACTAAGCTTCCAGTGAACACACGTTGAAATCTGGATCTGAATGTTTTCCAATGGTAATGAATTCATAGAACTCATTCAACGTTCACTCGGAACAGATGTTAAGATGCAAGAACTTTCTGCTGCATCAGAAAAAATGGGAATTTTTAAGTTCCAAGAGTAGTTTCCCCGCAGTCGAGTAACGAGATGCGTTGAGTGAGCAAATACCAACGAAATACTAAAGTTGCTTCTCATGTACTTTCTACTGCTACTACTATTAACCATAGACTCAAAAAGTTTCTGGGAACCCTGTGTCATAGCCCATTTGGATTACTTGAGAAGGCAACCCAATTAAAGGGTATGTTCATATATGACAAACACGAGTAGGTAAGCATTATGAGTGACAGTTGCTGCGATTTATGATTTATCTAACCGATAAGGAAAATCAATTCTAGTCAGCCAAAGGAATTAGCGAACATTGCAAATAACTTAATATTGATATTCTATAACTTAAATCTTATTTCCTCCGCTCTTAAAAAATGAAATGAAAATCTTCTTGAAAACTCTACTAGAATTATACGTACGTCATATTTTTACGGTTTCATTGAAATCCTTTTGATGTTCTCGAGCTTCGTTATTTACTTTTCTTCGAAAATCACGTCTCTTTACGGAACAGCGAAGTTTCTTAAAGTTCCGTGGATCTTTCTGACCAAGTATGGCGGATTACTACCACATCGTGTTATAAATTGTTGGGACTTACATACGTAAGACATACTTTGTGGATAAGATAACGGGTTGAACCATTCAGAAAATACTCTCGATACCGACGAACAGCAATACGATCCTGCTGATTAATGGCAGAATAAAAATGCAGCAGCTCCACAATTAGACGACGTTGCAGGTAAGCTTGAAAAGAAAACTATCCAGATGTATGTCAAAGATTCATACAAAGGGTCTTATAATATTAAGAGCAGTGCAACTCATTAGCCGAGACGTCCCGTCGTCGACGTCAAGTCGCTCCTGCAACTCGTTAAGCCGTCGCCGGCTATGAGATTAACGAACTACAGTCAGTGTATATTTGAAGTTAATTATTTGGATTTTGTATTCAGCACTTTATTGGGTCTAGTATCTACACGACATTACATAACCCGCTTAGGGAGGACATGTTTCATATAACTTCCTTCATCAATATTCGAAGAATAATACACACAATACATACATACATTGACAACATTATGTGAGAACACCATATTATATATTTTATATAACTTCATGTGCCACATGGTGGAAATAATCCTTGACCAAAATTCCTCAAAACAACAGAAACTGTCGGAATAAACATATTTCAATACAACCTGCATGTCGATTTGTTAATAACAGTGGGTGTTCTAAACGAGTGTCTAATAAACGACACATAACGTGATGAAAATAAATAAAAAATCACCGCTCAAACACACGTTCACAAGTAACAAACGTGTCGGCAAAGCTCATACGGGGATGAACAAATGTTTTCCGTAAACAATGTTTATTGGTGAGGTTTACACGCAACGCCCCTCGCGTCGCGTCGCGTCCACCAAATCATTTTCGCAACCTGTTTGTTGATTTTAATTTTTCTGCGCACCACGGGTTTAGGTCGAATGAAATCAAAAACGACCGAGTTCAATTAGGAATATGAGACAAGAAACGTTTTACACAAAAATCGTAACCAAAATTGTATGGTATGGAATATGCATAGGTTTGTATGGTTACAATCATTGTCAACGGCTGAAAGACTGGATGAAAAGAGCCAAATACAGGGCTCAGAGCTACGTTCAGCAGTAGACAATAGACTAGCATACCAAGTTAATGCTGTAGCTAATGTTCGATATACACAGTCTTACAAGGCTGTTTACGAACTGTATAAATTTTAGAACCAATTTTGATTAGAATTGTGGAAAATTATCTTGTTTTATTAGGATTAGACCTGTTCTTGTGCTGTTACCCTGATCCGATATAATTGATGCTCTAATTTCAAATTTCAAATCTATAACTGTGATACACATTGTTAAATTGTAGATTACATGTACGTATATATTGTTACAATTCGGGAATAGTCACTGTAGCAGGAATGCCGGCAGCGGCGATGCTCGGTGATACGAATTCTACTAAACATTTAGTTATAGCCGTATATATTCTACGGTGGATTTAATTGCGGTTTCTTGTAGGTACTCGGCTCGAGTAATTTGACCGCCGGCGTTATTTATAATTATCCATGAGGACTGGGCGAATAATTCGGTGACCATTTTAGGTAAGTTATCCGAGAAAAGCGGAGAGAAATTTGGTTAAAACATTTTCTGACCTCATGCAAACAGATTCACTGTGCTCGTTCGCCAAGTACAGAAAAATGTTTGAGTACACTCAATCCAGATCCTTATTGACTTTTATCTAGCTACATTCCATCGACACTATCTACATAATGTATTTTTATTATTCATTCCTTTCAACTTAAATGACCAAGAACTGTAATGACTACCTACTGTATGATTTGGCTTGTGTGATTTCATGTTATGAAGCACCTTACAGAACTTAAATGTTGATATCTTAGAAAACCCGCACAGAATAATCGAATCTTAATCTAGACAGTGCCTGTGATGTGGTAATCAGACAGAATATAAACATACAATCATAAATTTCTAAACACATACTTGTTTATCTAGCTAGACACGAATAAATACTCGTACTTTTCTCAGGCAATTCGAAATATTTGAGAATAGAACCCAATACCCCGCTCCGCGGTCAGGGTCAATATCTGGACCAGCAGATGGGTCATGAAAAACGACTCAAGCTTTATTAATTGTCCTCCAAGCTCAAGCAACTTTTTATTACTTCCACTTAAGTTTTCTTTCTATGCTGATGTGTTATCAGCGAAACCCTCCAGTGTATAGAGCTTTAAACCTTCCTGCCGCTGCGTCGGTGTGCGAGCTATAAATGCCATCGCAACCATGGCATGGCAGCGTGATATCCCCTAAGCAGCTATCAGTGAACTTCAATTATTTCCCTCAGGTACGCATCGGCAAATTGACTTGTAAAATTGTTACTGTCTTAGAATTTCAACAGTTCGTCATTTCATATTCAGGCTCGCGGCCGTACAATATTATTATTAACTTTCTGGTTTCGATTACTTCCTTCAGCCTTCCAACCGCGGTTATTATGCGTTCTATTGCAGTATGATTTTGGTTAAAAAATATTACGCGCTAATATTGCTAATAAAAGAAATATCTACTTACATACAATAACTTTGTCCTGTCCTGTTAAAACGTGCCGGGTATAAATGCGATAGACACTGTGTTACGTTTTGGTTGTTTTCAGCTGATTACTGAAGTGATTTCTATTACAGGAGCAATCAGTTGAATTGGCTGTTGTGTTTCGGATCAACATCCATCAAAGCGATATTACGCACGAAATTGTAAACGAATGTTAATTATTTCCCAATGATTGGTCACACCAAGACGGGCGTTGCACGTCTCCAACTTTTTTAATTTCGCCCAAAAACGTTGATCCCGAGGGACTTTTGGGAGCGGCTCGTTAAAATTAACAGCGGAATATTGGCGCTTGATTAATGGCCGATTTCCTGCGTGAATTTTAAATTCGGGAATTATATTACCATTTAAATAGAGGAGGTATGAAGCTGGCAACACTGAGCGCGGGTAATTACATTGTTGGGGCCGGCAACGACGACAAAGGGGAAATTCGGCGCGAGAATTATTCTCGATAAATTGCAATTTCGATTTCACGGTGCAATCCTTTCGATATGTGAAGATGTTAAAAAGTTATCGGAATACGAAATCGGCTGCTTTGCGGCGGAATAGACGCATCTATGCTACTTCAGAGGGCACAAGGCTTTCTAAAAAGATAATTTTATATATGTACAGATGCTACGTAGCCGTTTCGAAAGATGCATCAAAAGTTTTGAATTAATTAGATCTACGAGTACATGAACGGCTTGTTGGCTAAAACCCTGGACTGTTGAGACACAATCGCATCATCATTCAGGTAGATGCGACAGATCCTACCTACCATGTTACGTACAGTTCCCAACTCAAAAAAGAGCTATCAATGTAAATACAAATCAATTATACAAATAGCGTGAATTCATAAAGAAATACACATAAAAATTCCAATTTCCATTTCCCCGACCACAATTGTCGTAACCGAATAAACGGTATTCGGGGCAATAAATTTTTATTGCGGGCCCATCGACAACGCACTGCAATTAGAACATAACCCTTCGATACTTAATGGCCTCCCTAAACTGATCCGATAGAAATATTAATTTAAAAAGAATTGAGTTACCAAAGCGCCCCTTTCATTGGGTTTCTGTAGCTAATGGTACATTCTGGTTGCGTAATATATAAATACGTTGAAATAAATAAGTCAGTAAATTTTGTACTGAGTTCGGTACCTACTTCATGGTGGGTACCTACTAGATTTTATGGTGATTACCGTAGCATAAGAGTTCTAACGTCTCAAGTTTTATTGAATAACTACATATTTACCTAGCGTCGTTGTACCTACAGTCACTTTTGTAATGAATGACAAAAATGACCCAAATAGTAATAACATTCATAATAATCAGCAAAATTCCCCACACGTGACTATCTGATTCCAAATTATCCTAATGCCTGTGTTGTAATAACCAGACCGCAAATACTTATATACCTACATAGCTTTATCACATCCAGACACAGACGAAACCAATGTTCTTATGACTTCTTATTACTTTTGACTGGCCTCGTGGTCGAGTGGTTAGAGACCCTGACTGCCAAACCGGAGGTCGTGGGTTCGATTCCCACCCAG
>DWGJ01003820.1:0-12659 GCA_018246895.1 Aspitha aspitha aspitha | reverse complement strand
CTATATATAATAATACTATTATATAATTTGTATTTATCAGCTTACCGGTTACCATAACACAGGCATTTGATTGCCCAATTTGGAATCAGGCAGCCGTGTGAGGAATCATTCCAATTATTGTTATTATTAAATTTCTAGCACTGAAAGTTTTTTTAATAAATCTGTAATAAAAGTATAAAATAAGTGTTGTATTTCATTGTTATTCGAAGCGTCAAGTATTTGCGCTCAAATCTTGTTTGACAAATGACTCTTAATTGGTTACTGTTAATTACTTTTCGTTTCAATTATTTTTCTGTTTCAATCTTTCATCAATTCATCTATTAAATTGAAATTTTATCGCCGGTATCATTGGTGCTTATGACAGTAAAGTTAAAAATACGAATTGTATTTCAATTAATACATAGATTTTTCTCTATTACGTTCAGTTATGATTGGACGAACGGAAATTGATTTTTGAAAATGCTTTTTAAGTAATTTTGAATGGGATGCAGTTAACATTTCAACACAATTACATGGAGTAATAAACATTCAAACTCACAAATGCATACGCCTTCATGCAATCATTTTAATATTTATATTTCAATAAATTTGTGATTTTTTTTTATAATCAATGCTTACTCGAAATAATGCTTACTCGATTTCTTCTTTTTTGGAATGTTTGTTTAAAGAATTGAGCAACGTTAGTATTGCGAGTTAACGTACGTATGTTTACACTCCGTAGGTATATTAATCTACTGCATTGCGTACGTAGATAATATAAAACAGAAACGGAAGATGAAAGCCAAATTATTTTTATAAAGAGCTTCAACTCAGTCCGGCCATTGCAGCCATTCTGATCCAGACAGACATAAATAACTGCATCGCTATAAAGATGTTTTAATTGCACTTTCTCGGTTTGTGTGTATATACGCGTGTTTATTGTGTACGTTTCTGTCGCGATTTAACCAAATATTATGCAAATTAATTAATGGTTTTAAAACGTTAAGTCGCATAGAGAAAGTTTTGTTTATTTGTTTAAAAATTTAGTCAAAACATTAAGTTCATTACCAAAATTTAATGCATTTAATTTCGTTACTAGGACGTCCTTTAGCGTAACTAACTCTGTGAGTCTCTATGAATAACTTCTACATATAACTATTTGTTTAAAACTCTCCTATCTACAAATGACTATTTAGTGTTTCAACTGCTATGCTGCCATGCTTGACAAATTCGAATGTTAGTCCGTATGTTTTCAAAGGAGTATAATATATTGCATACTTCACAATCTTTTGTTACAATATTAATTAATCATTCAGAGGTATATTAGCTATAAGGGAGCCCTTACAGTAATAAATAAGCCGAAAATATAGGTATAGCTAGTGATCTGAATGTATTATAGCTATACCTAGGTAGATTATATTATAGAAATACTTGTGCTTTTGTTTTATAGTTTTCGTATTTGGAAAATAACAAAAGATATTTGCCGAAAATTTTTGTGACAGAATTATTTTATTTACTTATCTTGGGCAGTCTAACAACTTTTTCGTAATTAATGATTTTTAACTATTATAGCATATTGTAACAAACTGGGTAGTTACGATAAGTAAATACGATACATTTCTCAGTATATCGACGCACGATATATGCACCTAGTGTGCATGGATCATGGTCAAGTCGGAACAATGACCACATGGTCAGCGTGGTAGACTATAGCTTAAATGTATCTCATTGTATAAGGAGATCTGTTAACATTGCAAATATATAAAAAGTGACAATGGTTTACTGTATTATTAACGTCAAACTAAAGTTGGTTGTTATTCATCTGGAAATCTTAAAATGATGATCAAATTCGTGCCAACGTCACCACGATAGACGACAGAAATGAATTATGGAAGTCAGAAATGTTAGTGCAAAAGACAAATTCTGTCCAGTCCTTCATCTTCATTGTATAAGTCTTAGTGTTTAGAAAATATGTGTCTAAAATATGTAATTTATCAGCGGATGACGATATCATTCGTTATAAGGTTCTATAAGATTATGAAAGGTCCTATATATCCTAGAAACCTCACCTTATTATAATTATAAGTACATTATTTTCTAGTGTGTGAAGTCTGCCAATCTGCATTCGGTGAGGAGACTCGGAAAAGCGGTTAAACAAAACTACGGAATAACTGTTTACGGACTTTTTGATGAAGTAGTTATTGCCTGCGCCTGACTGCAGAAACTGGGGTCGTCGGTTCGATTCCAACGAAGGAAAAATATTTGATATTATTGTTACACAGTATGGAAAATGGCCTGTTTTGGCATTTTTAAATATTCGTACGGTCAAATGTTTCCAATGTACAGACCACGCGGTCGGATTCCGATGCACTTTGTACCTATTTTAGTACCGGATCGTAAAACTAAAAGTTGTTCGCCATACAACGCATTAAAATACTTTTATAAAATATTGCCGCTCTGAATTTCATTTCGATAGTGCGCCATTTTACATGTTTTATGTATCACGCGGTTGATAGGGGTCGTGGGTTCGATTCCCACCCGGCGCAAATATTTGTGCGAAAAGCACATTTGTTTGTTGTGTCTGGATGTAATTAAACTGTTTTAGATATTACATTGCATGTATGTATGTTTATCAGCTGTCCGTTTAGTTGTGTGACTCTCATATAGGTAGGTATAACTCTCTTAACTATACCTTGGTATTACTTATATTCTAAGTCTTAATATATTAATATGTATTTATTTAATCTCCTCACCACCCGGGGATGACTGGTGGAAAATGCCTCGCGGCATTAAGTTCGCCCATTGTCACTTGTTTTATAAAAGTGCTATAAAGAATATATAAATATTTAAAATCTATTATGAAATGTTTAAGTAACGGATAACTTTTAAAAACTACGACATTACAAAAGTACCTTAAAGCTAGTTAGGATATAAACATTTTTTTTTTAAATTGTATAATAGGCTTGCGTCTGATTGCGAGCTCACCTGATGGTAAGTGAGATGCAGTCTAAGGTGAAGTACGCTTGCCTAGAAAGTGCCTACTAACTATTGTTTTGAAACATATTTGTAATGAGATCAAATCAAAAGCCTGGAGTAATTAATTAATTTTTTCCGTTCTAAATCACGATCGCTACGACCCGTTTGTTACCGCTCCAACAATAAGCTTTGCTCTCGAATTAAAAACACTGACTGCCGTCATTAGTTATAATAGTTTTAAAATAACTATGCATCAAAATAATGCTCAAATATTATATGGGTGGTGAAATAGGAGATAAAAGTTTGAATGGAAGTTCGTAATTATTGTTTTAGGATTCCCGCGGAGTAGGTATTAACGCGGGAAAAACTTTATGACATATTGATTTCACGCGGGCGAAGCCGCTGGCACAGCTAGTCTCATTATATATTGCAAAATCAATGTTTTTTTTAATAGGACAACATTTAGTCGTGCAAACATACTTGTACGGATTTTTGACATAATATGAATTGACATAATATAACCACGGTAACGCATGGCGTGGTCAGGTCTACTGGTAATTATACATATATATTTGACACATAAAATGTAAACGTCTACTAAAGCTTCAATTTAAGCTAATCGATATGTTATAAGCATCGCAATCGTTCATTCATTACTAATTGAATATAAAACAGAAGTATCAGGCGCCAACCGAAGCGGCAATGTAATGCGTATTAGAAAAAATATCAGGATTGACGCGTAATAATCTGTGCGCGCGTCTTGGTATCCGTCTACTAATTAATCCTGTTAGCTCTGATTAATTGTTATTGGAGATGAGATACGATTAATGAAGACGTAATACTGGTTCCTCTGCTAATACGAATGCTTAGTGGTAATAAGATAAGGCGTAAGAGGTTTTATTATACACTTAGTGTAGTAAAGAAGAAGAAATAATAATAATAACTGGAGACAATCCCAAACACGGCTGTCTGATCCCAAATTAGGGAATTTAATGCCTGTGTTATGGTTACCGGACAGCTGATAAACATATGTACAATACAGTACTTATATAAATAGATATTTTTATTACGTCCAGACACAGAACAAACTAATGTGCTCATCGCATAAATGTTTGTCTTGGGTGGGAATCGAATCCACGACCTCCGGTTTTGCAGTCCCGGTCTCTAACCACTCAACCACAGGGCCAATCGCTAATGCGTTACCGGCTTAGAAGGAGAGCTCTTTAAGAACCTTTCTTCTTTTATCGTTCTATCTTTCTTTTCTAAGAGCCACATGCCATAGCGCCCCTAGTAGAACCAACCAGTGAAATACAATAAATAAATAGTGATCACTTTTTCTTTTTTTCTCTTAATTTGTTTTATTATTTATATTTACCAATGCTTGATTTTGTATTTTTTTTAATAGGTTACGCTGTTAAATTTTTATTGCAAGCTGTGTTCTCCTTTCATTGAGGAAGCACAAGATATATGTACATTGTAAAAATATCTAATATGCATGTAATGTGTAGGTATTCCTTATTGGAGACCCCAACTAAATAAATAAATAAATACAAATACGTAGTCTCACCAAACACTCGATACCGTAAGAACCAACAAGTTTTTCATATTCAAAATGGCGGTCACGACTGTCACCCATAACTGGTATCCATCAAAATTCAATAACCGCTGATTACACGGATATCAACTGTGGACCGTTGGCCTCACGATCTCGTTACCTCAGTGGACAATATGAGGCACTTAGACACCTGTTCTCTTCTCAACGATTTGCGGCAAGCGAGGCGACTAGGTTTACTCGCAAATTCACACGAAATAATGATTGACGGAATGGATTTATTCCTTGCTGACAGATAAGATAACCTGAAACCTGAATTATAGAATGAATATAAAAAAAATAACAGTGATTAAAATGATAAGAAAAATAGAAGGAACTTACAGTGACAAAAGATTGAAAAACGATATTTGATAGTAATAGACATGGCCGTTGGCATTAAAATACTCAATAACCCATTGATCGAAATAGCACATAGAATTCCATTACAGTTTTAAAACGAAAATCTGCGATAATTTAACGCTTAAGATATCACATTCAATACCTTTCTTTATATTTTAAAACGAAAATATGTATTTGATTAAAAATAAAATAAAATAGTTTTAGCTCGAAGTTACGACGCTTGGTCACTTGTAAATTTGTCATTTATGATCGTCACGAGAAGTGTTAAGTATCTGTCGCATTCCTGTTTGTCATTTTGTGGATTTTGTGACAACTTTTGTTAATATTAGCATTAAACTTTTACTTGGAGTTTTTTTTCCGTTTATATAAATTTTTTAAACTTGTGCTTGGAATTTTTTTCTGTTTATATAAGTTACCGAGTTATATTGAAGTAGCCAATACTATGATATGGTTTACGAATATATTGAACATTCTTCGAGGCAGTGATAATATACTGATGGTTTAGATTTCAGCTTTTTTACAGGGGATAAGATTCAAATGTAGGGACCTCTGATTTTAGATGGCTTGTAAGTATCCGTTATCAAAATCGAATATCTCTGGCTGTAATGGCGAAGGAAAACATCGTAAACTTGCGCACCTTACAGTACTTTATAGTGCTCTTCTAGATTTGTAAACTCACCCAAACCGCACATGACCAACGTGGTTGACTGCGGTTTAAACCTAATTATAAGGGGAGACGTGACAAATAGTGGACCGAAAAAAATCACTAAGAAAACCTATTCATATTAACATATCAACGTTCATACGTAACGTAAATATTTTCGTGTCCTAATACCTTTCCGTTAATCACATAGAACCTCATATCGCATTTAATTATTCTTGATTAAAATGCGTAAGGAAGTAGTTGAAATTGGATAAAGGTGTCGGTGTGTTGAAACTAGAGTACATACGACTGACTTGTGGTTTTGGGGTTCGACGCCGGCTAAGCAACGTGACCGTGATTGACATGTGAGTTTGTGGTTAATTATTGAAACATTGTTATAATTCTATCGATATTATCCTATTATATCATAGACATATAAGAAAGCACATCTACATATCACAAAGACATTAAATATTACCTACTTTATTAGTCTATGAAAATCATATGAAAAATAGCTATCTATGAGTTGTGAATGCTTCAAATCCCAAAAGAGAGGTCAACGACCGTGACTTAAGAATAACACATTTTTAACTTAAACAACCAATATCACCAAACCAATCAATAGCTATTCTGTAGATGTGTCACAAATGATACCCTTAAAAGGTGACATATTTGCGTTGCGTTTGGGAATGATATGGTACTTATTTTAATAAGAAATGATACATATAAACACCTGTGCATAGAATGATGAAAGCGCAAGTGAAATGGAGCTCGCTTTGTGGTCGCGGGTTCGACGTCTGCTCAGCAATCCGGTACCAACTTGTGTGGTAGCTGACACGTGTGTTCATTGATTAAATACCGACTATTATTCCGTAGATTTGTATATGTACATATACAAATCTCTGTCATTGTTAATTAATTGTCTTTTATTTGACTAGAACACAATAAAAAAAAATTTTTTAGCGAATCTAATGGAATGTGATGAGGTACGTTATACAAGAAGATTTTTATAAGAAAACAGCAAAACTACGTAAACTTAGAAAAAAGTCACGAAATATAAAAATGAAGACGATATCACAAAGAAACCAAAAAAGCCAAAAGTCTAATAACCGACATTGAATAAATTCGAGGAACATTTCAAGATAATATCCCTCAGTATTAAGACAGATTATGTAATTCTGGCAACACTTAAGAAGATGCGACGCCATTTTTAACTCGCAACATTGGCGGACAGACAGCTAGAGACTCGGAAGTGCGCTTTCGTTTCCGCTAAAAATATCTTAATGTGTTAATAGGACAATGCAGTCTTTTACACGAGCTTAGTTTTTTTCGTGACATCTGTCATTGTGTAACGGACGTGTCAAAAACAAAAATGTCACTTTTTTTTAATCGAGTATATCATGATTGATCACAATAATCGAATTTAAAGTTTAGACGAAAACTGAGTTTAAAGTACAAATTTTCAAAGTAGTCTTAATTCTGAGCGTAACGTCCAGAACGAACAATAAGGATTTACATATACATACTCGTAGGTACGTAGATACTCAGTATAGGTTTTCCAGAGTTTTCAGCATGAATTTCGAATACTTGGCAAATTGCAATTGGGAGAAATTTCCAACTTGAATGCAACGGAAACTGTAAACTTTTGTTCGCGTATTTTCTGTAATAAACACTCGGTTTGTTAAGTTTCTTTGAATCGTTCGAGTTTACAATTAAATACTCTGTAATTGAGTGAAGTGCTGAGTGGAACAAATTTAACGAAGGAGAGAAAATCTAAGCAACTGATAGTAATGATTTGTGTAAAGAACACAAATATCGATGGAGCTATTAGTGATAACGATATTATGTTTGTCTTAGCTCTGTACGGATTAAAAAAAAGCTATTTTTGCTGCCATGCAACTTTCTCTGAACATCTCAAAATCGATTCGTCGGATCATTAAATTTTCTGAATAATTAAAATTTTCATTCGGAGCGGATGTTCGCTTATACATAATTAATGTTTAAAAGAGTTTACTTCTTTTCGGTATGTTCTATTCATACAACTTCGTGTGCCAGAGAGGGATGGAGATAGAAATATCGCTTCATAGATTATTATTGTCCTATCGTGCCAAGTCTTATCCTTACAAAGGTGCTTCTACTTTCATCACTCTTTACATAGAAATGCACTGATTTTGTAAATTCTTGACTCTTCCATAAATAGCTATCTGACTTATTTGGTCAAGGTGGCAGTCTTGGTCTCTCTCGGGTCCTACACCCCGCATTCGCATTGTACATATTTATATCTGTTTTGTAATTGTCATCATTTAACATGTCCAACTATCGGAGCATAGAAGTTTACGGTAATCGATCGATAAAATTAAATTATTTAAGTACATAGTGATACGAGTGTTCACCAAAAGTGATAAATGTTAGCGCATAAGCTTTTAAAAGCAGAGATTTTCAATTTCGCGATGCCCCAAACACCCCTATCGTTCGATCAAGGTGATGGATAGTGGAAGAGTTGACCAGCATATTATCTCTGATAGATCGCTACCATTACAGTTTAGTGTGCCAATGTATAGATGTTTCTGGAAGGCAGGCAAAATGCTTACACTAGAACACACACATGACTGGCCTCGCGGTCGAGTGGTTAGAGAACCTGACTGCAAAGCCGGAGGTCGTGGGTTCAATTCCCGCCCAGGACAAACATTTGTGCGATGAGCACATTTGTTTGTTCTATGTCTGGGCGTAGTAAAAATATCTATATAAGTATTATATTGTATGTATATATGTATGTTTATCAGCTATACGATAACACAGGCATTAAATTGCCTAATTTAGGATCAGACAGCCGTGTGTGGAATTGTCCCCAGTTATTTATTTATTTATTATTTATTTACTTTTAGTTGGCTTTATTTGATTTTATACTCTAACTTCTTATGTTATCTCTTATTTCTCTACCCTGTCTATTCTTTTATTTGACTCTCACGGTTTTTGATGGACTCCAGGGACCTGAAACGATTTCACAATCAGACATTTCAAAACATCAGACACGTAAAATACATATATAGAATGGTGATTGTTAAAATTGCCAGTGAAAAAGTGGACCTATTATTTACGGACTAGGATTTATAGTTGAAAAGTCGTATTACCTCTGTCCCTTTGTCAGAGCACCTAACGAAGTCAAATAGAATTATTTCTGATTGAGAACCCAAGTAACCCGAATAACTGAACCTTACGCTTTGTTCGCAAGCTATCTACAGAACAAATGGAACCCTATAATACCGGGATAAGGTTGTTATCAAAATTCAATACATATTAATTATTGCAACTCGTTTTGGAGAAAAAACAAATTGAGCTTTATGTCCATGGAACAAAGTCTATAATACAATAGGCTTCGGCATTTAGATGTATAGCGACAAACAATTATGAACAAAGCAAAATGAACTTTATTGTATAAGGATAGAGTTATTAATAATATTGAGTACAATGAATTTACTCGAACCTATTCTATCCGAGGACAGACGCAAAGGAATTTGTACTTTATGTGTACAAAAGAAGGTTGGTATTAGATTGTTTCAATTTGATGTTAGTGATGCTGATTTAATCAACAACAACGTCAGCAGGCAAAGAGCTGAGTAATTAATTGATGTCGGCCATTATTTATTGTTTGGTAATATTTTGACATAATTTATTGAGCTGACAGGTTTCATCAACTTTGTGTCATTTAGATAAGCGGTGTGGACAATATGTATGGTTCACCAGACCATGCTTACAGACGTGAGCTTTACGCAGTCCCGAAAGGATTTTAAAGGCTAATTTATTGTATTTTTTTTTTTAATTTTATTTATACACAAATAGTATTATACACAAATGTAGATAATCCTATTCCCAAAAGATCTGGTATCTTTTGAAGATTATTATTATTGTTATTAATACTAAAAACTTGTACTGTACCGTTTTCATTTTTATATTATCCTCTTACTTTGCTTAACGATTTTAAAAACAGTTTGTAAACCAACAATGGCTAGCTTGGAAATTGCAAGGGAAACTCGCAGAGATGGATTTTGTAATTTATCTTCTGATCTTCACCAGACCGCTTTCATAAAAAATGTATCCTTTGTACCTGCAGACAAATTGCTTTTCTCTGTAACATCACATTTACTTTTAATGGCTTACTCGTTATTTTAGTTGCGGTAAATACGATATAATAAGTTGTCAGACACCTAATACATAACAAAAAATACTTATAGCAGTGATAGCCTAGTGGTTTGAAATTCAGCCTTCCACTCGGGAGGTTTGGGTTCGATCCTGGCACGCACCTCTGATTTATTACGTGCGTCTTATAACTAACATGAAAATATCACTCGCTATAACGGTGAAGGAAAACATCGTGACTAAACCTGCACACTTTAGAGATACATTATTATAAGTATATAATATTTTCTGAGGTGTGTGATGTCTACCAATCCGCACTAGGCCCGCGTGGTAGACCATAGCCTAAGTCTTTCTCACTATGAGAGGAGACCCGGTCCAGCAGTCCATTAAAAGGGTCGAACAACAACCTCGCTTTTTATAAAGAGAAGCAATTTTTCTATTAACCCTGTTCACTTTATTCGCGTTTTCATCTAACTTCCTAATGAGACTCTTGATGGATAAAGAACATCTCTAAAAGTAATTAAAACGTAAACTGTTTAACTATTGGAGAACTCGGATTAACATAAAATTAATTAGTTATTAACGAGAAAGACGTGGAAAGAGCTCTCCTGAAAAACAGGGAACCCATTCAGTCACAAGTGACCGCTGTCGCCCATGGACATCTGTATCCGACTCCTAACAGGGCTGTAGGGAGCTAACTGTTAGTGTAAAATCAGTTAGTATCAGTTAATAAAGATTACTTGGTGAGTATTCTTTAGTAATAGGACTGCAGGAAAGGGGCTGTTAGTGAAATTAGCCCAGTTAGTGTGTTAGTAGGTGCAGTTAGCAAGTGTTAGTAGTTACCCTATCAGGAGTCGGTCACAGATGCGTTGCTAATCTTGAGGACTAAGACGGTCGCCTCTGGTATACAAGTGGACCGGCAACCACACCCCTCGGACCGAAACACAGTTGATACAACTGCGTCGCCGCAGAAATAGGTGTGGCGGTGGAAAAATACAACAAATGTATATATTATTTTACTGTACAAATGTATTTATTTTAATGATAGCTGCACTAATTTTGCCAGTGTAATAACGATGAACGAACGCAAAATAATTTATTCCCAAGGAATACACCACCCACGTGTAAATTCTAGACAAATTATCAAACAGTCGAAAGCTTATATATACCGTAGAGTTAATATGCTCTGCTTTGATCTTCGTGGGAGTATTTTAATTTAGTTAATTCACAAGCTTTTTTAACTTTTCATAAAAGGTCCTGTCCTATAATTTTATCATTCCCATAATTTATTTAAAGTGACGGCACACTAAATCACTATTGTACACCTACAAGGGATGTTAAGGAGATGCGCAACCGTAACCGAAACTGTCGTATATCCGATACAAAAATCTATCCGTAACCGTAACCGAATCGGATATTAAAGTTTCGGATAATTTCGGAATTCTTTTGAATTTTGTCTTTTGAAATTCCTTATAATTTTAATATACATAACCGAAAATATGCGTAGCTAACGAAAAATACGAAATAATTTCATATCCGTAATCCGTATTATAATTATTCCTATATCCGTACCCAACCCGTATCCGAAATTTCATATCCATAACATCTCTAATCGGGAGTATTATCGGGATTGATATATCCGTTAATTAAATGACGCCGCGTAACTAGTTCGCAAAGTCGGCGTTAATAAAGCGAGATAATTAGATTCGCTTGTAAGATAGCCGTCCTTGGAGACTGCAGGAAAATAGCAGATAAATGAGTATAATAGTTCACTTAGCTTAGTGGCGTTGTGTGAGTCGTAAATGACAATTCGACAGACACATAGTCACGTTACTTGCACAAAGCAGTGATAGCTTAGTGGCTTGAAATTCAGTCTACCACGGCGGGGTGTTTCGGTTCAAATTCTGACTTGTTACGTGCGTTATAACTTATAATTTAAACGTCACTCGCTGTACTAAGAACTGCACACTTTGCCCTCTAGTATAATATCTCTATGATAATTATTAACGTTAACATCTGCCCTAATTACCTTTAGCGTGACGACGTCTAGTACTATGAATTTAAGAGGAAAATATCACTACACATTATGAAACTTATTATCCAATGTCATGTTGAGCTTTGATTATAAAATTTATTTCGTTTTGTGCGTGCTTTAAGAACTTGATATTACGAGTAAGTTGTTTAGATATTTCAATATAACGTAATTCAATATACAATTCTACTTTAGAAATATAATAGAAGTAATAAAATATTCATATGTAACATTAACTTCAAATGAAATCACGATTTACGGAGCTCAAATATTTTCCGAGAAAATTAAGTAGCGTCAGAAAAATATGTTCCGAGCCCAAATATATTCCTGGAAACAGTAGGAGGGTCCGTAACTCAGAACAAATCTCCCGACTCCGCACAACCCTATTAATATTATAAATGCAAAAGTGTGCTTGTAAGTTAGTTCTTGTTTTATCCGACAACGGAAAATTTAAATTTCGACAAATTTATAAATCCTCAAAAGTGTTTTAACTATAATATAATTCGTGTTTTTGTTGTCAAAGACAAAGACTTTCCACAAATAGGGATACATTTAAAGATGTTACAGAATTGTTAGTTCACTCCATATTTTGCCTTTTACGGCGTACTAATTTAAAACATGATTTTATTGTTTTACAATATTTACCATTACTTAATTTGTCGTGTGAAATATCAACTGGCCACAGTGAGCAAAGCTTAATATGACGTTTTAAACGTTTTGAAGTAAATAAATATAATGGTATTGTGCTATTAAGAATAAGACGAATTTGCGTTTTCTGAAATAACAGATTTTACTTAATTCACAACACACTTTACAAGTTTAATACAATATATCCATTCAAAACAGAGTAACTTACCTGAAATGACAGAAAACAACATTTAAAGCCTTTACTTCTATAGTTTATGCACTTCCTTTTCTCTATAACATACAGGAGAATATTT
>DWGJ01003819.1:0-12661 GCA_018246895.1 Aspitha aspitha aspitha | reverse complement strand
GGCTGCGCATTGATTGGCGGGCACGCGGCTGCGCATTGATTGGCGGGCACGCGCGCTGACGTCACTTCCGTTACAATAACTTGCACTGCGAAACAAACTCCACCGCAGCTGTGGAGCTTTCGTGTTTGGCGTACGCTGAGACGGAAGGCTGCTGGCCAGTTTCCGATCAGACGTTACAAAGAAAGAAATATTTTTATTGTCAGAATCAAGTACACAAGTAGATGTTATTAATATTACAGCCGTGTATTCTACCATTGTAATTTAATAGTGAATATCTTAAATTAATTAGTTTAAATTGTTGTTTAGGTAGGTATTAGCATGCCGTCTAGACCAGACTTGTACAGACGTGGCACAATTCCAGCACTACATATATACTACACATATTACGCAATAGCCAAATTCAGACTGAAAATGGTCTGCACAACATTATCAACAGAGGAACACTTCAGGCTTTAAAGAGAAATAAATTGCCTTTGAAGATCTTTGTATCTTAAAAAGGTAGAAGACACAAAAATTCGTAAACAAGATAATAATTCGTAATATTGTTTTGACATGTTGAATTGAGAATTACATTTAACTTTTCGCCAGCTTTTTTCCCGCCGACTCGGGCCGTCATCGCCAGCGCCGCCCAACCTTTCGCGTGTCAGTTGGATTTTAAATCAAAAACAGGCAAAGCCGCAACATCAAAAATACAGGGCTTTTTATGTTTTCAAAAATTGAGAAGGGATTTCTGATGTATAAATTTCCTGAACTGATATCTCTCTCATATCATATCATCTCTATCTAGAGATTTTTAGAATGATTTAGATTTTAGATTTAGAGAGGTGTAGAAAAAGCAAGCGTGAAAAAGTCATATGTTTTTTGTTTTTGAAAGTTTTTTGAGCTTATTGGCAATAGATAATGCTTCAACGTTTTAAATTACAATAGGTATATTTCAGAATGCAAAATATACCTAACTGTACATTACTCTTATGTTCTTTTGTTCCTTCTAGATGGTGCACAATTAATTATTTTATTATTAATAATACTATTTTAGTAATAGCAATTATTATTCTATTGACTTGAAAAACTTATAACAACAATTACTCGCATTACTTTGTAAGTGTGTTCAAATGCTGTGAAATTGTTTGAAATTTCGACGTAACCGGCAGTCTCGGCAACTCCCAACCGCACATACCTACCATACCTATTTAGAATCTATTAAGGCTTCTCTGAAGCTTAATACCGAATATTTATGAGTATGAATAAGAAAATCAGTGTACAAAGACAGCAGCGATTCCTTTCATGCTCGCCGTGGAGCACCTCCATTGAACGCTCCAGTAATTTGGTTTCTCCACAAAACGTCTGAAAATCTAAAAGCTCCAATCAAAACTTAATCTACGTTTAAATAGATTTTCGGTAAAATATTTCACTGACTTGTCCAATCGCGAGCGAGTAACGACAAAAGATAAACAGATTTATGCTTTGTCCATGCTTATTGCGTCCTATAAAATGTGTTGTGTCAAAATTCGTCATTTCTGAACGTAATGAGAAAGTAAATTTAGGTTTATGCAGAAACATAATTAAATAGATTTTATTAAAACTGTGATACATGTGATTTAAAACAGTACGATGTTATATAGTAATAATAATAGTAGTTCCACCACTTTCTCTCACAAATGTGAATAATAAATAATGAGATGCAGTTTTTAATATTGAAGTTTCCAATACATAAGTTTCCAGCGCGTTTTTGTGGGATTAATTTAGTATAACCGATCCCTATCCAAAGCTGTCCTTTATCCTTGTTGTCTACCACGCTTTTTTTGTACGTATTTTGTAATTGACATTAATTGTTGACCCTGGTCTCCTCTGCAGCCTCATACGAACTTTGTGGGTTGCCAGCAGACCGCTCAGCCTGAATTGGAGAAGTAAGGGGTGAGGGGTTAGTAGTGAGACTCGGCACGCAGAGATGTTTCATCGTTTGTAGCATATCCTGTCGCGGTGGGACTATTCTATATCGTCGCAAACCGTCGCCGAATGTTTCCTGGCGTTCGTCTATTACTATTGACAGAAATATATTTTATCCGGAAAATTAAATTACGTCGAGGAAAACGAAAATATACGTCAATTGAAAAATCGTAACAGAAATGTGGAAAGGTTCTGTGTTATTGGGGTTCTTTTTATATAAGTCGGGATATTTGTTCGTATTGGTTTTTGTTTACGAGACATTTAAGTAAAGGTTAGTCGTGCGTTGGTGCTGAAGCAAATACTCGTAAACACAAAGAATGAGCGTTGTGCGAAAATAAAAAGCAGAAAGGTAACAATTCCCCGTTACAATTGTTTCTTCAAAGACTTTTTCAGGTATTTCAACAGCTTTAAAAGAGTAGGGTCAAAGGTTGTGTAAATTCCATGATTTTAATTATCAACTGAAAGGATTCAAGATAGTCAAGCGCGATAAGATTTATGATGTTTGAAAATTAAGATTATCCATCGATTTCTTTGATGGAGCTCTTGGTTCCTAACCGCTAATCTGGAGGTCGTTTTAATCCTGATTGAGAGAGCAGTAAGTATAAAATCAGTCGCAACAAGAAACTGTCTGTCCATTTGTTGGTGTTAAATTGATTTTTGATCTGGACCTATTTGACAATGTCTCCAAATTGACCAAAACGGCTGAATCACTGCATGAATACAACGCTTTTTTAAGGGAAGTATCGAGACATAGGTTTCCATATCCATGATCCTTGTGACCGCTCGTCCGCTACTCTCTTCACATAAAAAACACACCTTTTTCCGCTATCCATAATCCATAAGTTACGCACATGATAACTTAATGTACACCTCAATAGCTTATTAAATTGAAAGCCTTCAATATGGCGATCCGCCGAGCAAAGCGATCCATAAAATGAAGCCTCAAAAAGGTTGCGTATTTTGACGTTGTGCTTCACGTCACTCACGGTTACGGGGTCTCCACGTGTTATTAAAACACATTTTTTTGGAGTCACATTTTCATATGTACTTACATGCCTTACGCTTTAATTGATTCATCCCAAATAAAAAAAAACCTCTAGTTAACCCCACCGGTCATACAGTCAATGGTAATAATACTAATAAATGTGACATCCTTAAGCGGTCCACATTTCCTGACTGATCATACATCAGCATTTGAAATTTTAAATCAAACAAGTTTTAGACATCAAATTATATGTAGTTCTACAATGTTATATTTACATGAATTTTGTGTTCAATTCTGTCTTAGTATTGAAAGTTCTGCCACGATTCGGTAAAGAGAATTCGCGAGTTTTGGGTACTTTTCAGCTGTTTTCTCCTTTTTATTGGACTGTTGGACACAGGACCCCTTTCGTAATAAGGTTTTTAGCCATAGTCCACCACGTCGCCACGCTGGTTCAGTGCGAATTGGCAGACGGTTTTCATAGCGCTTGCTGAAAATTGGCAGATTTTCAAATTTTGCAAACTATTTAACCCCCTTAGGGCTGGAATTTTAAAAAATCGTATCTTAGCAGCTGCCTTTATAATAAAAGGAAACCACTGGCCATTATCATGGTTCCAGTTACAGATATACATTTTGTTCAGCCGAACATACATTTTCTTTGTGATTCTCCTCTACGTATTCAAATTCGGTGTATTTCTGTGGAACGAATTCCCTATTATGTGTATTTAATATGTTTTATTACAATATGTTGTTCGCTGACCCGTTTTTCAATGCGCCGCGCTGCCTATGTCATTCGTGTGACATAGGTGATTGAGATTTACGTGGCATTATTATGATTCTGCCATTTGTAATTATAACATCATGATTGGCACTTCATTTTGCAGTCTTTTCCATTTTTACTTCAACCCCTATTATTCCTCCACCATTGGACAAAGCTGTCATGTTTAAGTAGGTTTAAATGTCATTATCATTAACGTTACAATTTTGGACATATGGAACTTGAATATTACTTTACAATGTGAATGTGACTATGCCCTTGTAAATCTGGTGTACAATCAATTTGAGTGCGATTTATTCAGCGCGTAAACCTTGTAAGCGTCGTAATTGAGTTCGGTGTTAGGTACCCCGTAGCTCTCTGTACGTTAATACTCGAAAAATACGCCCTGAATTTGATAAATATGTTATCGAAAGCTACAGAGATTGGTGGAAGCGGCTTAATTTATAGGACATAAACAATTCTTTTTTGTACAAATACTTGTAATTTTTGTACAATACTTTTGTGCACATGAAAGTCAGAAAAGCTGACTCCATCCCCATGGAAATGAGTTAGGAAGAGAGAAGGAGACTTTGGTGATCATACATGCATGCCAGCTGGTCACAGGGTTTTGGGCAGCGTGGTCAAAAGAATATATTTTGTTTACACGTCTCGAAAATATTCATAAAAACCAATGCATCTAATGCTGGTAATGGTAGATTGGGAAAAATGGGTTATGGGTATAATGGCGTCTGTCCCTGAGTAAGTAGGGCCAGTTGGGCTATGTAAACGTATTACCCAGCGATAACGAAAGAGGACTCGGAGGAAAATATCACATTTTAATTTCTGACTGATATAATAAACCATCATTCACCATCATAAAATAATTAAAAGTCCAACTTTTCCCCAGTGTTTTCGTATTGCGATTTGTATTTCCTTATTACGCGACTATTCTTCAATCTGCCTGGCATTCGTCCAGGCAATCCCGCTCTCTGTTTCCCATCTATCTGTCTCTCAGTACCTGTTTTTGTAGAATTATACCCAGCTTGGGGCATTTTGTTTTTAAATATTTGAACGAATCGTACTAAGACTAATTGTTTCCAACATAAAAGTCTATTTTATTTAACAATTCAGTACACAGGATATTTTATAAAAGCAAGCATATGAAATTTTGTACTTTGGTACTGCTTATCTCCTATAGAGATCTTTTCAAGCAGACCTAGGAATGAATAGTCATTCAAAATTATTTTTCTTGTCAGCAGGTTGTGGTGATGGGCAGCAGCACGACGTCCGACAAGACCATCAACACCAGCACTGACTCTGCTGCGACCGCGATCACCTCCGTCACCGGCACCGATGACTCCATGGACGCGGACTGCGAGCCCCCAGAACCACCCCCACAACCCCCCAACCTCATAGATGCCGATCCGCCTAACCATATCCCTCCGAGCACCGCACCCCCTCACTATCATCGACCCCAAAATAGTTGCGAATTTGAAACGCCCGCTTACACCTTCCCGCAATCGGCCACCGATGTTATGGACTCTCCCAGACCGGGCCCGGCTCGATTCGTTTTCGACGTTCCTCTACCCGATCCTAAAACGGATGAACCTAGACGATTTCAAAAGTCAGAAGAACCAAAACCAAAGAAATTAGAAAAACCTAGAAACAAAACTCAAGTGAACCAAACGAGTGGGCCATCGTCTTCGATACAAATACCTTACGATCCGAAGATAGAAACTCCTAAAAGTCCGAAAGGGAGCCACACTAAATATGAAACTCATTTCAAATTTGAACCGGATCCAGTAAAGAGAAGAGGGAGTGAGCCGAGGCTGAAGAATAAGCAAAAGATAGAGAAACAGGAATATTATAAGGATGAAGTGGCAAAGTTAAGAAGACAATTAGAAGGAACTGAAGTGTTCACGACGGCTGCGACCCGGCGACGATCTTCGGCTCATCAACACTCTGTGCCACCGCCGTCTTCTAGAAGACAGTCCACAGGTATTCTCGTATATAAAGATACAAAACATAAAATTGCATTTTTGTATAATATATTGATGAATTGGTGAATTAGTGAACAACATTTTCATAGCATGTTTCAAATATTGAATGAAATGACAATCCAGCAACTGTTAAATAATATAGTTATCGCCACCTTAAGCCATCTGCAAGGAAATGACTAAAGGATTGACATCGTATTTAACCTTATTATATTACACTAGTGGTCTTGAGTCTGCCCTGCCATTATGGCGCATACACCGTCACGGTTCTTCAGTGTTGTCTAGTCTAAGGTGCAGCTGCGTTGATTTTAAGGAAAATCTTAAACATTTGTTAGCCAAACGAATACGTACTTGCAAATACAAGTACATACTGCTTACCTGAGATTTCTTATTTCTTTTCATTCTTCTAGCTGCACAAGTCCACGTAACCGCCAATCCTTTGGACACAGCGTCGTCAATGCCAGCCGGACGCACCACCATCGTGGTCCAACAGCCCTCTCTATCCCTGGACTACGGTGGATGCTCCACCATTCTGGTTAGGGATGGCGATGATGGCAGACGCAAGAGCCGGGTTTGCAGCGACCACATCCAGCAGCTGTTGGATGTGACCAGTCAGTTCACCTCCGAGGACCTACATGAGTTTGATAAGAGGTAAGTCGATGGAATGAGCTTGATCCAATTAGTAGGTTATTTCGAAGCGAATGGCACTTAATATGATGTTTAGACCACAAGAGACAGTACTATCCACTTTGAGGGATAGTTCTTGCGCCTTTCTCAAGAATTTTTTGTTCATGCGGTATTCCAGTGTTGGTTATTTAAATATAAACGGGATACCGAAATACGCATTTTTTGTTTCCGGAAGAATCTTTGTTTAGTATGTCCTTTTTAAAAAACTTGATTATTTACTGCATCTCTATAAAAGTCTGAGAACGTGTAAACACGTTTTCACGTTCTCAGACAATTTGATTGAGAAGCACGACAGAAAAGTGACCTTTCGTTGGACAAAAGGTATGAGAATAAAATAATTAATTGTCACGTGACGCGTCGCAAACGTTTATTCCTTAATTAATTTCTCGAAAACGAAATGGGAAAATAGCTTTTTTTTCATAAATTTTGTACATGTACTGTTTCAGGATCATTTATTAATATATGTATTTTAGTTGAAATTTTGATTGAAATTATATTGCAAAGGTAACAGCTAGCTCTATGTCGAGACTGCGATGAAGCACGATTAGAAATTTGTTTCACAGTACTTTGTGTTACTTGAGCTATAAAAGCGTTTGATAATGAATATAGTCTTCCCTGTTATAAACAGACGGCGGTATCCGTAAATCGTTAATTGTCTCTGGAAATTGGGTTTGTTGTAAGCTTGAATCAGAATCTATTAGATGTTTCGTAAGCGGTTTCTTTTGTTCTATTATCTCGCTAACTAATTGAGAGTGATGTCTCGCTTACTGCCGCGAACTCCAGTTAGGCATTTCTACTTGTGCAAGATAAGTAACGTAGCAGCTAATTTTAAAGATTGATATACCATATACAGGTGACGATAACAGTTTAATCTCAGTGGGCATCTGGTTACGTTTGATTGCTATTTCTCTTTGTGGTTCTGCCTCCTCATGGTCAGTACCGCCTGTATGGTTGACAGGGGTTCCTTGAGAAAGAATTTTTTATCACCCTCCACTTACGCGCTTCCTTTCTTGCATTTTTTGCCAACAGTGCAGGGTGCAGGGGGTCGTATGCAGTATGTTTTGACGTGTGCCTGCTTACCTACCGGCTCCTTTACATTTCAACTCTCATTCATGTATTTGACACTACTCTTAATCGTTTGAAAATACTTATCGATAAGTTGATAGTTGAGCGGTAACTAACGCATACAACACACAACTATATTTGCCCTTATCCACGCAAAGTTGTCGCTATAAGATGAACAAAACTCATCTGATCAGAAAATTCGGCGACATCTTAAACAAAAGGCTTTCAAACAATAGAACGAAATGATTTGCTACGTAATCCCGTTTCCGAGACAATTTCCGATTTGATGGAAATTAAATATCTTGGAAAAAATGTAAAGGAATAAGAGGAGGCATTGGAATACAGAAATGTTATTTTATAGAGATTGGTTTACTTGTGTCTTATTCTTGTCAAATCGAAGACGTACTTAAGTAAGGCCAGGTTAAGAGTAACTCTAGACGAACTGACGAAGAGAACACAAAGGTCTGTCAGGGCCCTAGCCGGTGGAAATCCCTTATCTCTACCGACCCCTATTTATTTATTTATTTAATTATTTAATAACGTTGCACCAACAAAGTGAACACTGGTACAATTGCTAAATATAAACTATTCTAGAATAAAACTAAGTGCCACCTTAATTGTAGGTGCAAACTACATGTACGAGAGCTAATTGATACAACTAAAATAATTTCAGTTACAAATAGCATTGATAAAACAAACAGAAAATAAATGTCAAGACTTAATATATATCACAGAAAAATTACATAAAAATCTAGTTTTACATCATTAGAAAATTAAAAAAATCTAGTTTAACATCACAATACAATACGATGCGTGATTACATAAGTGCCCTCAAAAAAACAAAAGCTGTTGGAAGCCTCATCTTATCAATACGATGTACTGTTTCAATGGTGCGAGCCTAACTTGACATGTTTAATATCGGATACGCCAGTAACTATTCACTCCTACGGCGCTGCAAGCTGTAGGTAAATTGAAATATTGTTCGCGAAGGTTCTTTTCAACGTAAAACAGTGTTGAATGCAGGTGTTTCATGTTTTTTAATCCTCGTTTCGCCGCTAACATGTAATTACCGGAGGGGCGTGTAGCAGTTCGCGCGCTGCTGCACTGTTGACATTTTGGCTTATATTCTTTGCTTGTTTTATATACCATTTTCTGAACCATTTTACCCGTCGAAGCCTACAATCCGTTCTTTGCACGGTACACTTCCGCGAAACCTCTTGTCAGCTGTAACATCAACACACTACCAAAAGCATGTCCTAGACACGCATCCAAAGGCATTAGTTGTTGCTAGCACGGCGTGTACTCAGTAACCATAGCCCTAGATTATCTGGTAGAGACTGCCACTAAGCATTCAATGTGTCCTTTGTAATAATTATTGAAATTTAACAAAAAATAAAAGGTACCTTATTTCCTTTTTTGTAAATCCGAAAATGTGTGTGCAAAATTCCGCGATGATCGGATAAGTAGTTAATCGCAAAAGCCTAACAAACTCAAGCACCCATTTGTAATGGTTGGTAAGATTATGTATGTTTCAAAGCCATTCTTACATATTAAAACATAACTTTCACCTTTCTCACTCTACGAACAATAAACGTTTAGAATACCATAACAAATTTGCTGTTCCAATCCTTTATCCCATACAGTGCACAATGAGGATGTGTTTCCACCAGGGATGTGCGAGGATGGTAAGAACCAATAGGAGACAAACCTCGTTCCGCTACGCAAGCGTACTAAGCGAGGCTAGGTGAATGAAGGAATGCGGAATATTGGTTCTCAAACGAACACATTCCTCGCTCATCCCTGGTGGAAACGCACCCTTCGCCATTGTTCCAGCCGCGAAATAAATGGTTAGCCCCTTTACGGGTTTCGTGATAAATTAACGAATAAAGCGATATCGTTTGTGGATCGTTTGTGTAACCCGAGATACGATCGCGTAATACGGGCCAGCTTTAACACAGTCGACTAATAACACCATGACTAATAACGCAGTGCACTAATAACAGTGACCAGTGACTAACAACAAACATGGCGGTTACGTTTCGCTTGCATTTGAATTTTAAACGGAATTGTTTAAGAGGAATTTTTTCCAAATCATTTGAGAAATAATAAACAATTCTTGATGACTTCCGCAATAATACAATAGTCTCGGAAGCTTCGATAGTAATAGTGCAGTTGTTGCATATATTTCAGTACGTATAGATACATATATGGAGAGCATCTCTCGGGATTCATCCGTCCTTTTCCCTGCACTTTAGCGCAAATATAGATGAATGTAAGAAAATACAGGCTTGTGAAGAATTTGAATTATTTTCTTAGGAAGGATTTAAAAGTGATAGTATTGCAATGGTTCCCAATGTAGTGTTCGATGATGATGTGGATCCATCAAGGTGTTAATTTTCCCCGCAACACGGTCAGCTATTGTCTCGTGGTGTTTGGTATTCTCCTGGACCGCGCTGGCTACGTCGGCATTGATGATCGCTTGAGTCTGGTCTATCAACTGCATTAGGGTCCGTATCCTCTACTTTCCTCACCACATCGACACGCCCAAAGGCGAGGATTATAGTCTTGACGCCGTGTAAAACAAAGCTCAAATTGATTTCAACAATAAACTTGTCGTTACAAGTTAGCGGTGTATGGGGAAACATTTAGTGTATTAAATCAAACTATCGCCGCTATCGAGCGCCCGCGATACCATCGCATGCAAACAGTCCACTTCCGCCGCAGCTGTTGATAAATACCATATTAACACGCTTCCCTTCATACTATTGTACTTTTCATATACTTTTTTCGATTTTGTGCGGTTTGTATTGAAAGGGTAGCGTTCTGTTATAGTTTATTGATGGAACTAAGACCCATAGTCACACAATTTGGGATGTAGGTACTTGACATTTCTGTAATCTGTATGCTTAAAAGCGAAATATCAATTATGAAGTTAACGGTATGTCTGTGACTATTAAACCCACAAAACATAAATTTAGCAAATAGCTTCCTTACAGAGCGTAAATGTTAGCTAAGAAAGGATTTCATAAAAACCATCCCCTCAGGGTTCGAGCAAATAAAGATTTGTGTGATTCATCTTTCGAGATAAATCTTCAATAAAGTTGTCATTTAATTTACGATGAAACGAGAAAGTCTTCTACGTTTTAAATCGAAGTGATTTCTTACCGTCGGTTATTTATAATGGCTTGTTATTTTTACACAGGTACATCCAATTATGGGAGTAAAGATTAATTAAATTGCTAATATTGGCAACATTTCATTGACTACACAATGTAATGGATGATCTATTTCGACGGCCGTCACAGCAATCGAACCCAATTACTGTAATGCGGGTGTACCTGTTCGCTGGCCGCCGCTAGTAATTAATAGCTGGAACAAGATGGATGTCGACTGCATTACAAATGATCATTTTCCTAACATTCCATTATTAGAAATCTCTTAAGGCGTATCTGATCCGTCGGTCAAGCGGCTAATGAACCTGACCTTTGCGACGAGAATTGTGGGTTTGATTCCTACACATTATACATATTCTGGATTTAAATTATACATATTTAAAAGTATATATTTCCAGATTTACATATGTATACAGTCTTAAGAGCAGTGATAGCCTAGTGGTTTGAAATTCAGCCTCCTACTCGGGAGGTCTGGGTTCGATCCTGGCACGCACCTCTGATTTATTACGTGCATTTTATAATTAAAATTTAAAAATCACTTGCTCTAACGCTGAAAGAAAACATCGCGAGGAAACCTGCACACCTTAGAGATGTTATAAAGTATGTAATATTTTTTGAGGTATGTGAAGTCTACCAATCCGCACCTGGCCAGCGTGGTAGACTATGGCCTAAATCCCTCTCAATATGAGAGGTGACCCGGTCCAGCAATGGACCAATAAATAAGATCGAACAACAACAAAGAACAGTCTTAACGCTGTCTGGTTAAGGTTCTGTATAATTCTTAAGAAGCGATTAAGAGGGTGATTTTAGTGGGTACAATCCCCACAACCTGATGCTGCTAAAGCATCGCAGTGCCATTTAGAAGTCATGGACTCAATTTCATTTATCTGTCTCTTTATATCAGCTCTTAAATCAGAGTTTCATGATCTGTAGCAATCACTTCAAACGCACGCTTACGTTTCAGTGGTATAAAAATAAATAAACCTAATGTCAGCAGCATAAATATGATACGTTCTAATTAATTTTCTTTCGGTGACGTACAACTCAAAACCTTTATCGTACAAGTGTGTTTGAAAATTTTGATGTGAATAGAAGACACTCACGAAGGCTGTCGCAACGGTAACCTCTAGGAATCCGTCTCTGCCTACTCCTCTGGGAAAGAAGCGTGACTCAATGACAATTAATTTTGTCAGCTGATCCATTTCTTCGTAATTGACAAACTGATTGCTCTCACAAGAGCAGACCGTATGGACAATAATTGATAGAGGTTTTGTGAGAATCCTCAATGTATTATTTGATATCATTTGCACGTTAAACACGTATGACACATTGGCTCACTTACTGTATTATTTATTTATAACGGACGTTTATTTTAAACACAGATTATTAAACCTACGACTTATTCTGACCATTGCTCTGGGTTGAGGTAAACCGGTTGAGAATGCTGCCAGACATTAAATCCGCCATGAGTATCCTAGAATCAGGTATGAATAGCACCTATCTATCATTCTAGAGATGTACTTTTACAATTTAAAAAAAAATATTGCAAGTAATTTCGAAAAGTGACGGGCCTCGTGGTCGTGTGGTTAGTGACCCTGACTGCAAAATCGGAGGTCGTGGGTCCGATTCCCACCCAGGACAAACATTTTTGTGATGAGCACATTTATTTGTTCTGTGTCTGGTCGATTACCATAACAATGGAAATGTCCCCAGTTATTTATTTATAAGTCCAACGTTCGTGGCAATATTTCACAGACCTGGAGTGACAGTGTATTTCAAACCAATAGACTATCACCACTTAATAGCCGTTACTGATTCTAATTTTATCATGCAGCTCACCTTGGCCCACGCTGGATGCCAGTTACGGGAAACCGATGGCACGGCCTTCGCAGAGCCATTAACTCGTTTAGTGTACGTCAAGGTTTATATCGAGTCAGGGTCTTCACTTCACTACACAGTATAAAACAAAGTCGCTCTCTCTGTCCCTATATCCCTATGTCCCTATGTATGCTTAAATCTTTAAAACTACGCAACGGATTTTGATGCGGTTTTT
>DWGJ01003818.1:0-12661 GCA_018246895.1 Aspitha aspitha aspitha | reverse complement strand
ATGTAGCTTTCGCATGGTGAAAGAATTTTTAAAATCGGTTCAGTAATTTTTGAGCCTATTCATTACAAACAAAGAAACAAACAAAGTTTTCCTCTTTATAATATTAGCATAGACAAATTGCACAAACAACATGCTAAAATTAAATTTTTATTTAAGGGATTCAGTCGGGGAAATTACATTTATGACACGAAACATAATGAAATTATGTAATTCAATACAAATCGAAACAGTGGCAGGCTTATGAAAATAAGTGGTCAATTTGGCGAACATGTTATTTGCAGAATTGGACGTTTATCAGCACCGCAATAAACAGGGAAAATCGGTTTCAAACTAAATAAACTATTGGAATAACTTTATTGCGTTCCATTTTAATTATGGGACGGAACGAATTGGAATTGTGGAATTATTGAGAGATTCGTGCCGAAATTGTATTGTACGCTTATATAGACTGAACATAACGAATGTTTGATATTTCATTGTGTAATGTTTGATATTAATTGGATGTGAATGCTGGCGGATACTTTCAAAATTCAAACGGAAACCTCGTTTATTATTTTGTTTCTTATTGGTTTCTTATAAAACAGTATTTCTTCACTATTTAAGCATGTAGGAGCTTAAAAAATGGAGTAACTTCTCCCGTTTTCCCAACGTTTCCCTTCACTGCTCTACTCCTATTGATTGTAGTGTGATGAAAACTATACTATAACCAGCTCAGGAGTATGGAAAAAATTTGTACCAAGTTTCGTTAAAATCCGTAAAAGGCTTAGTAGTGCTTTAAATTTATCGTATCGCTATACTCTTTACACTGTTATTCACAAATTGTTTTCTATATTTTTATTTCGTACTTTATTACTTTACTTTCTTCACTACTCACGCATCTGCTACCCCGCCTTCACGCAATTTACGATTAATATTAAAGTCTTGACAAGAGTTTACAATTTTGTAACGCTATATTAAATACTAATGAAAAACCTCCGCATGAGCGCTAAAAGAGACTGACTTAGAATACCCGAAAGAAGCTATCTGAACCGTAGCCACCGACGATCCTTAGTCTCTGTCTACCCCTATGTTATACGGGCGTGATTATTATATTTGTATTTAAGACATTGAAATCTGTTTCAGAATCGGTTGAAACGGAATGTGTTCGGATGTGTCCGTATTTGAAATTATTTATGTATATGGGTATCCCATAAAAAACGATTCTTGTCAAAAAACCAAGTCTCGCAACTCGGTTCTTCTACCGTAAAAAGGTATGAGATCCAAGTAATACCAAGTCGGTTATTAATTTATAATCAGTCCCTACTTAAGTGACCTCCTGTTTTAAGTTGTTACCTAACTATGTAACCTAACAACATCTTATAGCGACCATATCAATATTAAAAATTTTTAACGTTTTAAATAATTATATTGACTCAGCCATTATATTAGTATGGATTTGTAATGTGTATCTATGTTTTATTGTTAACATTTATCTGTATATATGTATTTGTCGGTTCAAAATGTTATTAAATGAACCAAGAAATAAATCTAAAATTAGATATTTTTCTTATTGATTACGCGCGTAATTCCACTTAACATTTTCTACCCACGCGGACTTTGAATACTTGAAACAGCTTTTAGTGGGGAATTTACGATTCTTTGTAAAGTTATTCCGACATTATTTTAACGTTGGGAAAGTCATAACAAGGTTATTGTGATGGTCGGTTGGAAGAAATCGTTCACGAACGACAACGGCCCCAAATTGTATTGTCATGTTTTCGTATTTTTATCCAATTCTGAACGCGGTAACTATTTAAGGCTATTAGCAGTATACCTATACTACAGTATACCTACTCTAAAAGATAGACGAGCATTTTGACGAAAGTACGAACCCGTAAAGGATTTAATCATAACTGAAACGGAACCTTTTTTGTTTCTAATATTCCTCTAGAGCCTTACCCAAACTGTGGTCCGCGGTGTCATCTCTGGACCATACATAAATCGCTCATTAAATGCAAAAGGCGCAAAACGAAAAATCAGCAAACCAGTTTTATCACAAAAATGTGATCTAATATAATTATTTATAATTTGTTTTTCTTTTTAAATAACTAAAATAAATACCTAATCCGTTTTTTTGCTGTTCATTTTATTAAGGGGGTCCGTGAAAACTGTGTTTCATTTCCTATGGGTCCGTGGACTGAAAAAGATTGGGAAACGCTGCTCTAGAGCGTTGTAACATAAGGCGTGTTTTGCGGAGATTGTCGCTCGGCCCATTTGTCAGTCGAAGACTAATGTTTGAGTGCCTTAGGTATGTTATGTTATTTATTGATTGTCGCTTCGATAGCGTCGTTAAGAATAACGAGTAGAGGCTCTAAAAAATTCCCACATCTATATATTTAAAAGAAAGTCGGGTTTGTTACAACACTTATAACTCGAGATCTGCTTTACCAATTTTCATGATTTTTGGTTCGTTGGATTCCTCTCCGCCCCGAATAGCAGAATACATATTATAAACAATGAAAAATCGACAAATACATAATTATGGTGGACGAATCATTTTCCCTAAATTTTCATTTCTTTCTCAATAGGAAAGAGAGGCGGCCAATAGGTTAGAAACGACATTTATTGACTGTTAGGCGGCACGAAGTTCGCCGGGTGAGCTAGTTTACACATAATTGAAATAAAGTTTATATGAATGTAACATTAATTGTTTTCATCAATTTAAACTAAGTAGGTAGGTATCTATATCTTGTGAACGTGATCTGCCACCAGATGGACAATTTTTATTAATCGTCTTGTTTACAGGCAATACTGACATTGTCAAGACATCTTTATCGAAAATTGTAGAAACATCTTTTAGCCGAGGTATCTTCTCTTGTTTTAAGAGAGGCATAAAAAATAACAAGAAAGAGAAGTAAGAAAGTCACTCCGAGCTTTACAAAATCAGCGTGACCACTACCGATCGATTATTTAAAATCTTAAATCGAATTCCTAAAGAAAATGTTCTGGATTTAACAATTAATACGAAAATTTACAAAACTTGTAAGACCCAGGACCATTCTAAGCATCATTTCATGGACCATTTCAATGCTTAGCTGTGAATTTAGTTTCGAACTGTCAAAGTTCAAAGTAAATCGGATGAAAATGCCTCCAATTCTTAGTAATAAAAATTTATCGTAATGACTAATCAGAATAATACCTACAACTTCCGAACAGGAAGTAAATAGTTGTTTTTAAAACATCACATATAATAAGCATTACTCATTATATCCTGAAAGAAATACATTTGCCAATCTACAATGAGAACTATTGAAAGGTGGTAAGGTACATTTTTACAGATTACATTTAAATATCAGCTTATATCACACGAGCCGCAAGTAGCAGATATGCAATACACTGAAGAGAGTCAATGTATCGAGAAACAACACTTTTTATCAGATATAATAATGTGTACTTGGAAAATATTGATACTAGAAAAATAGCCGTACAGTAGTTTTACAAAATCTATATTTCCTAATGTTAGCAAATTAAATAATTCATCATTAGAAAATCATCACTAAATCGGAAAATCGTCATCCAAAAATCTTTGGATGACGATTTCCAAAAATCTTTGGATGACGATTTGAAAATGTTTTCTATGAGGTAGCAAAAAAAAATCCGGCCCCCCCCCCCCAAAAAAGCTGCCGTCCTAGGATCAAGCCTACTCAGCCTGCTGGTAAACCCGCCACTGCGATTGGTATGGCAGAATGGCGTTACACTGTGAGTAATATTAAAATAGATAAACTTAAAATGGAACGAGTTCGGGAACACCAAATTCAAATTCTTTTATTCATTATAAGGTGTATACATACTTTCAATGAAGGTCATGTTTTGATCATCGTACTTCGGCTTGTGCGCCTCTCAGGCTAAAGAGTAGACTGGGAGAAAAATGCCAGCGAAAAAAAACTCTCAGCACTCTTTTAAATGACAAATTTGGAATAAAGTTAGCCATGTTGACCCAACAACACCGACTACGACACGTTGAAATACAGCGATTCGGCAAACGCAGTGTTCCTGTGAACCTGGAACGAGTAGCATTCTACTATGACTCGAAAATAGATTATTGTTCCGACCAATCCGTAACATTCGGGAAAATGACAACCATTTGTCAATAATACAATGCTGAATCTACTGGATCATGTTGACTACGACTCGAAAATAGATTATTGTTCCGACCAATTCGTAATATTCGGGAAAATGACAACCATTTGTCAATAATACAATGATGAATCTACTGGATCATGTTGTACTGATGGTAAAGTGAAATTGCCACAATTGATCCCACCGCCAGATCCATTAGGCTTATTAGTTCCTGGGGTGGGAAATGAATCTACACATTTCTTGGCCATCATCCAAAGATATAAAAATAGCTTTAAAATGACGTCGTTTGGCCCAACGCATATGGTACAGGAGAATTTCATCCCCACTTTCAAGATAGTATACCATAATTGTTTTTGATTAATTATTTATCAAAAACGATTAATTTAAAACGATCATCTACATTTGCAGATACAAGGGACCTACTATCACCTACTGGGAGCGCTCCTGTTTGCGAAATTACTGTAGGGGCAATCAAGATGTGGAAGTTAATAGGCGTTGTGCTCATAAACAATTTTTGTTTAAAAGCTCTGGAGGTGATATCATCTCCATCAATCAATCATCCGGGTCATGTAGTAATATTATAAAAAACACATATAAAATACTAATACTACAAGACTATAAAGGCTAAATACGAATATAAATTGTAAATTGATGTTTTATGTCCCAAAATACTTACTGGCTCATAGTTATTCTCTTAGATTTCTATTTATTCAAGTAAAGAGGCCCTAATGACATAGGGCTACGTGGATTACGACAAAGAATTTGGCACGCCTAATGTACCTATTTGCTATCTTATCATATTTGTACGAGATAACGCCATATCATTGGGCACACAATGTACCAACAATTCAGTCTCGGGCTACAATAGGAAGGCACCTGTCGTTACTAAAAAAATTATCAATGAGATAACACGATCACTGGACCCATATAATGTGATTTAAAACCGTGACAGTGTTAGAACAATGGGTGTGAAAATTAAATTAGGTTTAATAGTTCTTTTAGCTTTAAGTGCTAGTGTTATTGGCCAAGACGATATAATTAATGATAATGACAGAAAAGGGAGTGTTGAGGACATTGAAAAGCTAGACGTCGCAGCAGAACTGATAGAAACGAAATCAGAAGGTGCATTAGACGAAAGGCCGATAGAAGTTATATCAGAAACGGAACCTCTACACGAGACACGTGGAAAGTATCAAGCTTTCGACAACACACCTATCGGCGAAGAGCCAGTGGAATTAGAAGCTGTTGAAGCTAATTTGATTGGTGCTCAAAATGAGAAACAAATGCTAAGTCCTAGTACGACAAGTCCGACTTATAACGAGTTCGGTGAGTTGCATTGCGCATGTCGTTAATTTGCTATATTTTAACCATTTCTCTTTTGTTGTAATGATATCTAGGCACTTATAGCAATATTTTCTTGTCTAGCTTTGTGTAATTAAAAAATAAGTTAACACATTTACAATACCAATTACCATTTACAATTACCATTTAGATTGTCATAATTATCTTTTTGTAGCGTAAGATGTACATAGCTATTATGCGTATGACTCAGCATTGAGATGAGTCAGTTAAAGCATTTCAGGTAAATGAAGACGCATTCATTGATAAAGCGTTTATAAAATTATACGTCATATTTATAGTAGGAGTACATGCTTGTAGTAACTATCGTGTACAAAAATTCTCAATCTTTAGATGGTTTAGATAAAAACATAATAATGATATTCTTCTCCATCGAAACCAACACCACGTGGAATATTGACAGAATACAATACAAACTAAATATCTTTGAAAATGTGAACAACATCTAATTTACTCACAATTACTCATAATTGCATATTATTAAGTATATAATTTTAATTTCCAAACATTATCATCATCCAAACACAGGTATGCTGTCTGGAATGCCACAAGACGTGGCCCACAAAGTTGTTGATCTTTTGACTACGCATACGATGAAATCATACCATTCTTTTTGTAATTTAGAAACACTTACGTGCTTATCTCGTTTCATGATAAAATGCGTAGCCCTTATCAGACCTAATTGATTACATAGAGTTTCATTGTATAAACCAGGGCGTTGAAATTTCGGCCCAAGTTTAACGAATTACATCTTCGTCGGGTATTTTACAATTAAACGGATTATAACTTGGAGGTGCAGCCCTTATCAGAATCGTTAGTAATGCTTGATAAGGATTAAATTTATTTAGTGCTTGAAAACAATGGAATGTTATATGTTTATATGAAAACGTACTAAAGACAGACATAGTGTACTATGTAAAAGAAGCCATAGGGAACATAATTTGGGTAAAATCATGTAAAAATGAGAAAGTATTTGTTTATCAGTTATGGAACAGTAATTGAAATTCACATATTGAAAATGAATAAAAATTATCATGTGTTGCAATGACTTTTCGTTCATAATACGGAGTTTCAGATATCAGTAAAATATTTCGAAGATATTTTCGATGTTGAAGATTGATATATTATCCTGTAAGAATTATGGTAAAGTTTGAAATGAATGTGGGAGAAACAATGCAGGGTGATCAAAGACGAGGTTTTGGAAATTGAACCATAGTCAAGTATTTCTGAAATATATAAAATAGATTTTTCTTGTTAAATCGTCTTGCATCAAATTAGTAAATTAGTCATTGGTAGATCAGATACAGATACACTAATTCTAGGCAAACGATGAAAGTAGAGAATTTCATGAATCATTAAAATAACCTGGATATTTGTAACGTAACTAAACAAAGGGGCAACGGTAGGTGTTTGTTTCTGACATCACTTTTACGAGGAACACTTCGAGCGAACAGTACAACAGATACCGCCACGCCGGTCTCAGATAATATTGATAAGCTATCAAAGTTATCAAAGCCTGCTGTCGATATTGTACTAAGTGTTAAGCTCGTCAATAACGTTTTGAAAATATGTACCTGAAACTGATGGAATTATTTTATGGATTGGAAATGTTACAACAAAACTATCAAATTATAAGATCTACTTTTCAAGCATGTAATCATATAAAAAGCATAATTGCATATTAGGGACTGTACGTTAGGCAATAAAGTTACTTAAAAAGCGTTTGTCATTAAAAATACGAGTTAACTGTACCACTTGATATAACTTTTTCAACACAGCTCATATCGATGGTCGAGTGCTTCCTTCGACGACTTACCAGAACAATGGGCAGCCATACGTCATCACGCCGCAACGACTCGCGCAGATCAGAGGCAATTTCATGTACTGGTTCTATGACCAGGGCGGCAACGAAAACATCGGAGACTACCAACGGGATATCCATACATCCACGCCACAGATTCACAAAAACTTTAACTTCCAACTTCCTTTCTTTGGATATAGATTCAACTACACAAGGGTATGTCATATTCATCACCAATTAAACGTTTGATTAAAATAATGTAAATAAAGATTGCTTACTATTCATTTGTTTTAAATTCTGTCACTATCAACAATATCATCAATTCCATTATATCATCATGCATGTAATAAGTATTTAAACGAACTATTAAACAAAAACGAATCAGTACTAGCATACAAGGTAAAGACAATTTTATTGTTTTTCAGCTCTCCATGAATGGCTACATCTATTTCAGTGATCCTCCAGACCACTATACGTACCCACTCTCATTCCCGATCAGAGATTGGCCTGCTGTTAACGACCCTTCTTTCATTGGCATCTTCTTTAGCAAATGTCGTATCGGCAGTCAACGGCCAGAGGACCCTGATCAGAGAAGACCTGGCGTCTACTTTAGAATGGACCGAGATTTACAGGTGCATATTTTTTTTAGAAGAGAGTAGCAAACGAGCAGGCCGCAGTCACAAGTGGCCACTGCTGCCCATGGACATCTGTAACCGATTCCTAACAAGGTTGTTGAGACTGTTAATGTGAATTCAGTTAGTATAAGGTGTTAATAAGAATTAGCTGGTAAGTATTCTTTAGAAACAGGACTGTAGAAATGGGACTGTTAGTGATAGCAATTTCCTTTTATACACGAGTACAGCTGTATAGATTTGTCAAATATTAAAAATAAAACTGTGCCGTTACCCGTTCCTCTTTTAGACTCGCACAGACCAGCTGGGCATAGAAATGCGCGAGCGTGTCACCTGGGATATACGGCAGGGAGTCATCGGATCTGAGACTTTCTTCCCCAAACACGCGGTCACTATTACATGGAAGAACATGTCCTTCGCTGGTGGTATTGACAATTCCTTATTTATGGTTAGTAACCCTTACAACACTACCCGCAAATAGATACACACCTTTTTTAACTAACATTAACTCAACTTTAATCGCTTGTGTTCTTTCTTTTAGACGAATACCTTCCAAATGGTACTAGCAACAGACGAAGTTTTCACATACGCTATTTTCAACTACCTCGAAATAAACTGGAGTTCGCACACTGAAGCTGGTGGTGATACCACAACAGGCGAAGGTGGTGTACCAGCCTATGTAAGTTATTCATATTGTTTTAAAATACATCGTAATAAAAAATTGTTCATATCTGCATTAACTGTTGTGTATAACAATATTTTCAGATTGGATTTAATGCTGGTAACGGAACGAGAAGCTATGAATACAAACCGTATTCTCAAGCCTCGGTTCTCAGGGATTTGACAGGAAGAGGCTGGGCGAATGGATTTCCTGGACGACATATATTCAGGATAGACGAGAAAATATTGATGGGAACCTGCAACAAAGATATCGGTAAGATTTTGCTTGAAAACCTCAAGATTGCTTGTCTGTTTAAATAAAAAGACTAGTAACGTGAAATAGTCACCGTAATTGGAAAACATGGAGATCGAAAAACAATATTCCAAAATTTTAATGTGCGTGTGAATATGAATCAATTATATGCATTTCTTTATATTTACAGACGGAGCTAACCTACCGCTAATGTTCGCACCGGAAAGTGGCAACATGTTGGGAGGCACGATCGTCAATATCACGGGCCCTTGCTTCAACCCCAACGACCGTATCACTTGCCGATTCGACACTGAATCCGTTGTAGGCGCTGTGGTTGACGTGAACAGAGCTATTTGCGTGCAGCCAAGATTTTGGCACAACGGTTACGCTAGGTTTGAAATAGCTATTAATAATGAACCTTTCAAATGGAAAGGAAAATATTTCGTTGGTAAGTATCAAAACGGTTTAAATATCGTTTTTATCTAGATATTTCTTAATATATAGTCATGTTTTATTCGGTAATATTAAAGATAGATGATTCTTTCGTAACACAGAGACCCCAGCCACCGCGACCGAGAAAATCTTCTTCCCGAACAACGACGTTCACCAGCGTTATCCACCGGAGATCAGAATAACCTGGGATCGTTTTAATTTGACCACAAATCTGAATGTCCAACTTCAGATCAGCTTGTGGGGCTACAAAGAAGTCACGATCAGACCACAGCTTGAATACATCGACCTTATAGAAATGAGTGTGGCTAATGCCGGAGAATATACAATAAACCCTCAGAACTTCCGCAACAGAGACAACATACTGCATAATGACATGCAATTCGGTTTTATCCAGATCAATCTTACCACTCCCGAAGTGTTTAAAGGAGTGTCGATATCCCCGTAAGATTCTATATAATCACTACTTTGAAGTCACTCTCTCGTTATACTTTTCATTTGTTCACTGGTTTATTTTTGTTTTCAACCAGGGTGCTTTGGAGTCGTCCTATCCCTCTCGGTTGGTATTTCGCGCCTCAGTGGGAGAGGCTGTTCGGGCAGCGCTGGCCACAATCCATGTGCAACAACTGGCTCCGAACGGATCGTTTCCTCAAGAACTTCGCGTCACAAGTGTGGGTGTGCCCGTGTACACTGGAACACGCTCTCCTAGACAAGGGTCGCTTCATGCCTGATCCTGGTTGCGACAAAGATACTAACCCAACTTGCAGATATCATTGGGGCGCTATCCATTGCGTCAAGAGTGGTGGACCTAGGTGAGTAATCGTGGATTTCCTACAATTAGCAAAAAGTTAAGAATATTTGCATTGTAAATAATATATGAATACTATTTTACAGCCCTGAAGGATCAGGACAACAATGCTGTTATGATAAAAACGGATTCCTCATGTTGTCGTACGACCAGATGTGGGGTTCCAGGCCAACACGATCCCATGACTTTGGATTTACACCTTACAACGAGGCCAACAAGGTATATAGGATATTTCTTGAAATAAACTATAAATAACATAAAATAAGTAATGTTATGTGTTATGTTATATTGTTCTCATGTAAGTGACAAATACATGTCGTAATGGGAATAAAGATTTCTCTAATCAGAAATAAACTATAAATAAGTAGCCCTAGCGGGTATTGTTTCTCCTATGATAATGGATGATAAAGGATCTCCTATGATGAAGGAATTTTGTAAGGTTTTATTATTTTACAATACCCGAATACAATAATTGTATAACAATTGTTTTAAGGTGCCATCTTTATCCAACTGGTTCCATGACATGATTCCATTCTACCAGTGCTGTATGTGGCAAGACGAACAGGCTGTTGGATGTGAAACGTTTAGGTAAATATTCATTTCTCATCTACATCATACGTTTTAATTACGACCATATAGTTTCTAATACATTTCTTTTCTATATTTAATATTTCATGAAACAGCCGATTCAATAGTGTAAATGGACATAGTATTAAGATAATGAAAAAATGACATCTACGTAAATATTAGGAATTCTATCTAAACCTTGATGTTGTAGTTTGTTCGAAATTTCAATACGTCATCATTTTATTCGACTTTAGACTACATTAGAAGATCTATTTGTTACATCGTTTATTGTTTTAGGTTTGAGCGTCGTCCTTCTCAAGATTGTGTGGCGTACCAGTCTCCAGGCGTGGCCGGCATTTTCGGGGATCCTCACATCGTCACATTCGATGATCTGCAGTACACTTTCAATGGCAAAGGTAAGTTGTATTAATAAAATTAACATAAATCTCTATGGAATTCTTACTTCTCTGTTTACTCAATAATGTTTTACGCGTCTTTATCCTGTTTACTTTTAAGATGCCTCTTTCTACAGCCTACGTTATTGTTAAGCTTACTACAATATTTCACGAGTTTTCTTTTTTTTGTATCCCTTCTTGATTTTCATATTTCCGAGGCGGCACGTGTTGTGTTTAGCAATCAGCCCCGATTGCTGTCATTAGGTAACAATCGTCAATCCTCGTTGGAGGTGGGTGAGATAGAATAACGACATCAGACAGTTGTAATGGAGCTTGGTGAAGCATGCTCAAGGCCAAATGCAATAACAGGAAAGATCCATACCCGGCCAAACTTATTATAGAAATCGTATTCAACAGCTACCTTTCTACACCTTATAATTGTTGCCCAGGTGAATACGTCCTGGTCAGAGTGGACCATCCTCAGCTGAAGCTGGATGTTCAGGGTCGTTTCGAGCAAGTGGCAAGAAATATTCACGGAAATGTGAATGCAACGCATATAACATCTGTTGTAGCTGCTTCCAATAACTCCGTTCCAATTGAGGTTGGTACAAAGAAATGTGGTTGACTATCTAAAGAAGATTATCTGAGTTTCGAAAGATCTCTTTTATTCTTGATGTTTCCATGTGAAACATGCTGAATACTCAATATATTTAGATTGTTTGTTTGTTTAACTTTTCTCTTTACTATATTTATTTGTTTACCCATATAACTGTTTATTTATTCATGTATTTTCATCTTATACTGACTCAATATTTAAAAATCAGGTTCGGTTACGTCCACAACATTCCCAATGGCGATACAGATTGGACGTGTTTGCTGACAATAAACGGGTCTACTTTGACAGATCTGCACTGCGAGTTCAGTACTTCCCCGGTAAGACACATACTAAATATTTATTTAATTTTTTTTAACGTTCTTGCTTTTTAGTACGATCATACATTTTTCGGGCGTTATGTTAACGTTTCCAGGTGTGACTGTATACCAACCCATGTACATCTTGAACCAATCGGAAATCGTCATTATGTTCTCATCTGGCGCTGGCGTGGAGGTGGTAGAGAACAAAGGCTTTATGTCAGCTCGGGTTTATCTGCCTTGGAACTATATGGTGAGTATGTTTAATAATCCTGTCACAATTCTGTTCCTTATGGGCATTTCGTTTTAGTTAACTCTGGGTAGAAAAGACATAGAACTCTCATAAATTAAAAAGTAACCTAAAAAAAAAGTATTACTTGTCAATGAGTTAATATACTTGTAAATGTATTTTGATACTTAAAAAAGGAATGACAACTTTTGAGTGGAAATCAAAGAGAATTTTTATTTGTTCTGATCACAATATCTACAGAATTTAACGCGAGGCTTATTCGGCAACTGGTCATTGGATATGAACGATGACTTCGTCCGGCCCGACGGTACCCTCGCTACAGTCGATCTGAACAACTTCCAGTCGGCTCATAGAGATTTCGCACAGCATTGTAAGTATATATTTTGACTGGCCTCGTGGTCGAGTGGTTAGAGACCCTGACTGCAAAACCGGAGGTCGTGGGTTCGATTCCCACC
>DWGJ01003817.1:0-12662 GCA_018246895.1 Aspitha aspitha aspitha | reverse complement strand
TTGTCTTCTAATAAAATTGGGAAATACAGCGGTCGTAACACGTGTCTGCGTTTGCGTTTCTGCCGATTTTACGATTTCGAAATACATACATACTCGTACATATATCCTGCAGAGGTAGCAATAAAAGGTAGATTTGCCCCATATCAATAGCGCACGTGCCCCGCCGCCAATATTATGTCCGGCCGATGGGAATTTGGGGCAAGAGTGAAATTGCTTAGGGCCATTTCGTAGAACTGTTATCCAGCCATAAAGCTGGTGTTGCGCCGACAAGGAAAACATTTGATCGACAATAATTTTATTGCGGACCGATTTACTGTAGTTCGTTTTAGAAGCTTATTGCGCATGATCCTCGTACGCATTTGTGTGATCTGTATTTCAATCTGATAATAACATACCTGAAAGTGTAATTGAACAAATAAATGATCAATTATAGACGATGAAAATAAAAAATTTGCAATTAAATTTTAATGCAGTAAGTAGGAATTTATTCAGCATTATAATCATGTTTATTATTATTGTTATTCATTGTGACAACATTCCATAACCTTTTAAAAAGATAACGGATACAAAAGGTCCTCGACGGAAACTATAAATTTCGACAAAATTAAGGTCGGGATGCTAATATCGCACGGTGACCTCTGCAAAATATTCTTCCGTTTCCCTGTTGTTGCGTTCTGCTGTGTCAGCGTGCCGTCACACTGAAACTCCAGCCTATTTTTAAACAATGACACTCATCTATTTTGGGATGCCACCAAAATGCCAGTCCCTCGACCTTTACGCGATGCTTTGTCTATCGACCTAATGTAAAACCATAATTTACGACTAAATATACCTCTGACCATAATTATGGGTTTGTCCTAAAATAAGTGTAGGGATTTACACGTAAACACTTCAGTTATTTATTCTTAGCGGTAATGTATTTCAATGGCGAGCCATCTGAGGAGGGTTTTACCGTAAATTATCCTTAAAGGTTAAATACCTATCTTCAAAGTGAACGTCTTACAGCCTGTACATAGACGTGATTTTATTATTTATAACGCCATCTATTGACAGCGCCGCAAACAACATCAGCCCCAGAGCGCCTCTAGCGGTCAGTGATGCAATTATTTTGCGCGCGGGAATAATTAAATGACTCGCTTGCGGCTACGTGCGGAAAATTTAATTATATACTGGTAAGGCGCTTAGCGGTTGCAAATTACGAACGATCTGAAGAAATTAAGCGACCTTGGGCGCCGTCAACACTTGGATGGGTGACCGTTAGTGGCATATAATGACAAGCGTTTCCGTGCTTCACAGGTCACTAAGCAATAGGTCAGTCTTGTAACAATCGTTAAACTTTGTCGGAGGCCTTTAAGATGGTTTAAAATCATTCCGACTGATGGCTTAATTTCGTATTCTATCGTATTCTTAAGTAGGGGAAAATAAATGGAAATAATAGTTGTATAAAAATGTTATTGCCGGTTACCTAATACAACTGATTGTGCTAGAGGTCGGTGAAACCTTCCGATTTGCATAAGGCAGTCCTTGTTAGCCGTGCAAGGCGCATAGCCCTTGCCTTATCGGCGTGGCAGAAGGAGGTCGTTGCGTCGTCGACACGCCGCAGACGTATGATCCGATTACGTTCGACCATTTCCGACGCAAAAAACGTTTCGACCCTCAGCGTCGAGGTGACGGATTATCAATGGCAATATACTTGAATGCCCTTACGTTCAAACATTAAGCACAAAAGACTATAACTTCGCCGTACTAACCGTAGTCGTTAAATGTGATCCCGTCAACAGCTAAGCCTGCAAAGATTTCTCATTTACATATTAGGCATTCTTAAGAGACATTTTAACATTCGATTTTAATAATTAAGAATCGAACGCTATCGTAAGTTGCCATTATACTAGAAACTGGATTTTATGTTTAAGCATACGTAATTTAGCTTTTGGACAAAACAGGTTATCAATAAATAAATATCATCTAAAGAATAAAAAAAATATGTTTCAATGTCGGAAATCAGATTTTTAGCCCTAGTAACATAAAGGTCGTTAACCTCACCTGTTTAAATACAATCCGTCAATAATTCTGGAAAGTTCCATTGTTTGAAGTCAAAGTTCAGTCTGTATATGTATAACAAGGAATGTTGCACCGGAGATGTCAGTAACCTGTATGTGCTTAGTGTGCGCGGATAGTGCGCCCCTCGCGTCACGATCGGCACAGGACTGGTTTGGGGCAGGTAAAGTTACGACCGCGCCACTACCACCACACACACCCTAGACTTCCTTTTTCAATATCTCCCGTAAAGACTTAAAGCGGTCCGCTTGTAATATTTGCTCTTATAACACACACGAAGCACCTATTTATTCTGTTGACGGTTCGACAGCGCGGAAAGAAGAAAATTAGTATAAACCGTGCAAAAATCCGTTGAGTACATTTTTGCTGCAGCTTTTGGGGAGGGCCGTATCGCTTTTTCGTGACAGAAAAATCCTAATAGGAGGTATTATCTATAGATAAGATAGATATCTATGTGCATTATGGGTACATTTAAGGTGTTACAGAAGTTTCACTTCAAAAATAATTTAATAAACATACTGTTCATGTTTACCAAAACTGACAGTTTCATTATTAATTTTCATTTAAAACGAACTTATTTACGTCGTCATCGTAAACGTTAATCGCGAACATTGGAAGCTTTCCCAGTGCGAATCAAGCGTCGCCGCCTGGAACTATCGGCGGTCGCTGGCCGCTTTGAAAATAGATTGGAAAGCGGCCAAAACGGGTCGCGAAAAATATAAAATCTTGAAAAACGCACGCTTTGCGACGTATTCGCACCCCGTCACTCGGCTGATGGAAAATTTTCACAGTCGCGCGTATATCAAGTGACAATAAGAATGTACATAATATGTATATTAATCCATACCCATTACTTCGGTGATTTGTTACCTTAACTGCTGCTTTCAGGAGGAACTATTGGATCTGAAAATTATCTGAATTATTATAAAATTATCTAAATTAGCTGAAAATTATGGCCCAATGATTATGTGTATTTTTATGTTGGACTTCGCAGACAAAATTCTTAACACAACATTAATAGGTATATGTCCTTCGTAAAAATCGAACTACCGAAGGCATATTTAAAGAAAGAGCAATGTTTTGTTTGTAAGTATATAGATACTAGATGTGCTAGCTGCTTCGCCTCGTGGAAATCAATATTTTCCCGTTTTTGCAACATTTGTCATTGCTGCTCCACTCCTGTTAGTCATAGCGTGATGTTGTATAGCCTATAACCTTCCACAATAAATGGACTATTCAAAAAGATAATAATTTTTCAATTCGAACCACTAGTTCCTGAGATTAGCGCGTTCAACCAAACAAACTCTTCAGCTTTATGATATTAGTATAGATTGCAACATGAACTAGAACGGTATTCTTTATGACATTATCAAGTCTAACCCTAACATGCGGTCCGTGATTCACTCGTGACATTCACCTTTGAACGCAATGTTGTTCTTCGTTCACTGCGAAAGTGGGACATGCGTTAGGTACTTAGTATAAGCTACTTGCAGTTTGCAGTGGTCTTGAATATTAAATATTGTTTTTAAAAATTTTCGTGATGTCCAACAAGACTTCCGATACTGTATGTTAGACTTTTAATTGCGTGATGGCAATATGGCACGTACTTCCTTGTCTTGTCACAATTATGTCTCCATAACCGACCCTCGGCTTTTGGATGTCCACTAATAGACATAACCCTCCACTCATCGGCGTCATTCTCACGGATCCCGGGTCATTTGACCATCCGGTCGCAGGGCCTCATAAAGCGTTCTATGCTCGGTACAGACTGTGCTAGTAACCACGATTAGTTCTTACACCGTTTAATATTGTTTTAAATATCACCCTGTGCTAAATGTTTCGTACGTTATGTTAATTGCGTTCAGTTTGATTGAATTTGCAAGTCGATCCCACATTACTCACCCGTTGTATCGAAGTATGTACCCCATACATACGCTTGGAGTGTATATTTTGTTACAGTCGGATGTGAATTTCGAGAATTAATTATAATTTTTGGCCAACGCGGCGATAGAATAAGCTGATAACATATGGCCGCGAGCGCGCGCGTCGTTTTAAATGACTTTCTATTTCTCATGTTCGCTAGTCCAATATGATTAATAATACAACATGTAATTTAGCCTTTTCTATTCATTTTTTTATATTATACTTGTCTGGAAGTAAATCTGTTTTTTTGTCACGTGTCTTTACCCGACTGTAAGGAGAGGGTTATGTTGTTTTTCGCGCGTATCTTGTTTGTGAATTTGTAACAATACTAACAACCACATATTTCGTAATACTTATAAGTTTTACATGATCTCAAGTTTTTCAAAATCATTTGTTTTTATTCCTTACTGTTTTTATTATTCTGTTTAGGTAAATTTTTGATATTTTGTATAATGTGCTGTACGCAAATGAATGTATTGTCTTAATTTTTTTCTTTTTAAACGCACAGACCGCTTTTAACAATATAACCTACATAATCTGTGTGATATTCCCATATTCATGTCACGTTTGTGTCTGGTCGAATTCTGTTGTATTTGAATGGCTCATTAGCATTTCATTTTATTTCTAAAGTTTTAGTACGCTTTTAAAGAGCACGGTACAGTATATAAACTGAAGAATAATTCTAATAGTATTGCAGAGACAAAATTACGAACACTCTTTCATAAACATTTTTTTTCGTTGCGTATATTATTTTAATTAAATTGCAATAGTTTGTACATAGTTTCAGCTGTAGTGTTAGCAGTGACCTATTTTTATCGATTTTAATTGCCACATATTCCGCCGAGTAACGGAAGAGCGTCATATTTCTCGCGAATTGAAGTTATTATTTTCAAGGACCTTCGTTGCTTTTTAGCGTAGGTAAATATTTTTAATAACTTGCAATACTGATTTTATGTACAACTAAGTAGGATAAGTATGAAATATAATTAGTGTTTATACTATTTTTATAACGATTTTTTTTTCTTTTTATACACAAGTATAATTTTCAATGACGACTTTTTGACTTATACTTCCTAACCGATTCCTATCAAGATCAAACAGGTCAGATCGGAAAGGAGAGAGACATTTGACACTCGGTACTGTGTGTTTACCCCGTCAGGGACCTAGAGTGATGGTATTGTAAAAAGCATATTATGGACACAAATTTTATGTAGATACCTCAACATTCCTGAGCGCTAGTTGTCATGTCATACCGTCATTAATTATGTAATACAAGTGCGCTCGTAATCTCCATAATATTCTCAATAACACTGCGACTACTGATTTGATATTTGCATAATAACAACGATGATCTTGACTTCTAACTAAACTGCATCGTCCATATAATTTATTATATCGTTACAAAATAGAATCGGACGTACCGTGAAATGCCCAGAGATACATATATTAAAATAGAAATAGATTGCTAAACATTGTTTGCAATATGAATATTTATGTAAATCTGATTATTTTTAGTCAGTTTATTTTTACGTACAAAAGGTTTAACGGACATAATTATATGCACACAATTGGATTAATTCGGTATAATGAGGATAAAGAAAGCTTTTCCTCTTGTTTTGTAGAAAGGAATAATCTGCGAAATGTTCGTTTACCACATCTGGTCATATATAAATAGAATAGTTTTGTTAACAATTCAATAAAAACATGTTATTAATTATAGTTTTTGTTGCATTTTATAAATACCTACAATTTGCGCACATAAAGGCATACTACGCACGCTATTAACTTTTACTATTATTTTCTAAATTATGAAGATCTAACCATTACACGAGCGTTTTCTACCGAACGTGTTACGTGTGGGTTGCCAACAACCGTACTATATAATTGGTGTGGATATCCTCGAATTAAATCCAGTTACTTTACAATCGGTACAATTAACACGGCTCAAGTTAACGAAAGCCGCGGTGCACGTATCGTTTTACCAAAAGCGGTATATTTATGTACCCGTATACACTCGTATGTGTTGCACGCACTCGACAATGACCCGTCCCGTCGGTCAGACTATTCGGCACCGCGCGCTCGCCGCTCAGTTGTTTTGACGGCCGCGGGGAAGGTGCGCGCGCGCCGCCAGCGCCGACCCTACGTGAATTTAATGTCCGACTGCGAGCGAAATACACAGATTCACACAGAAAAAAATTTTTATACGCTTTCACAACAACGCGAACCGCTCGAAAAGTACTACATACGTCTACATTTTTGTGAATCTGTTTGTGTTGTAGTGTTGTTTTGTTGTTGTTGTTGTTTTCTTTCGATTTTTTCGTACGTTCGTTCGGGAGGCTGGTTGAATTTTAATGCGCGTTACCGTTTAAGGTTTTATCAGCCTGTGCGCCGCAAGCTTTTACGGCGATGATTCATTAGACGCAAGCATTTTGATTGCTGCACTGTACTCCGCTCCTCAATTGAGAGTGGTCATCGTTTTCATTGATATAATCTCGAGTTAAATTCTCCTGTGGTTCCTTGCGTGTGGTGGTTTTGTTTAGCGAATCACTATCATTCCTTATCGGAGTTTTATCTTTCGCTAACGCCTTTGCGACGATGCACTAAGTGAAGATCATGTTTGTTCTCGGAAATAACGACAAGCGCAATTTTTCATCCTAATTATGCAAATAATCGTATTCTTAAAATAAAGGAGAAAAATATTGTTTGACGCAAAATTATTAGGGTACTCATTATTTTATTTTATTGTTTTATTTGCTGTAATTCTTCGCTTCTTTCGTTGATATTATTTGAAACAATATGAATTACTTTTGATAATAAGAAATATGAATAGAATAGACATAAGTAAAGTGCAAAATTTTTTCTGTACCGTTTCTCTAAACAATAACGTTGTCTTTTTTTATGACGGTTGTAAATTTCGCAATTTATTTTTTTGCAGACGGTACATCTTTAATTTCCATTTTGACAGATACAGAATTATCATTTGCATGAGTGGATGCACGCACGTACACAACCGTACACTCTTCAACCTCACCGTATACCACCCATATCAATTACAAAGCATTGTTGGGCCAATAAACATTGGGGTCAACAGTTTCTAAAGTGAACCTCATCTGCTTACACGATTTGTATTCAACTAACATTGACCCGTTCTACGCTAGCAGGTCTACTGGGTCTGTTTACTGTTTTGGTAACGCTCCTTATGCGAAAACCGCCGCGATTACGGATGCAAATCCCAATGGAACGATTTAAAATTAAAATTATGGTATACTTTTCTTTTTATTAATTTACTCGTTATCTATATACTCTTATTTAATTGTACTGCGAGTAGTACAGTGGTTATAACGAGACCGTGGCATATAAATAAAATTTATTACGAGTAACTAGGTCATCCTCTTGGCTACGTTCACTTAGAGATTGGAAGATAGTATAAGTGTCTCTTAAAGTGGTATCCTTTGGAGATTAGTATTTTGCAGTTTCAGTGAAAAATGCCTGTTTTCTTATTTTTTTCCATTTTGCGTTTTACGATAGTCATTAAAATGGTTATTACTGATTTCCTATTATTGAACAGCATGCGCTATGTAGTGGTTTTCTAACGCAGCAGAAAAATTAAAAGCTTAAAATCAGATAATCAGTAAAAACAGCTGGGTAAATCGATAATTGCTTAACTAAATTAAATATGCGATCTATAATTTACGGCGATTTAGATATTTTACTATGTATAAAACAATCAATGCGTTTAAATCAGATAGAGAGGGAACACTTGATTTTTACCTTTTATTATCTTTTCTTCATTAATAATGCAGAAATCTAAATGTTGAATGGTCTAAATATAGGAGTTTCGCAGGATTTTATGTTCCGATATTTTTTTAGAGACTTACGGTGCCCCGAGCGAATCAGTGAGATTTTTTTTTTATAATAGTAATCTAGTAACTATGTTAATATAGAATGAATTAGTAATTAAATTTTATGATTAGCAAAATTTAATATCACTTTATGACCACCAATAAGTTTTATATTTCAAATTGTAAGCTTCCAATTTTAAACAGTCTAAGCTAGAACCAACTTTGTTGCGTAGATTTATTATTTTGGGTTTTGCTACAAAAATACATTTAAATATATCATGGTACGTTACTAATTACTAAAACCTTTAAATATCAGTATAGCAAATACTGGTGTAGGAAAATATCGTGAGGCAACCTGTACATCTTTGAGATGTATAAAGTATTAAAAATTTTCTGAGGTGTGCCAATCCGCTCTTTATTAGCCTTAGAACCTTCATAATATGAGAGTAAAGAATAATCCAGCAGTGGATTAATAAAAAGCTTAAAATGTAGCAGTACCTACATGTATATCAATGTTTTATATCGTTTTGTGGCTACACAGACGTAGTAACATCAATCGAATACCTACATAGCAATGCTCACGGCTCTGATTGGAATCAATTGATGCTGAACTAAGGTCACAGTATCAATATCTGACCACTCGTGTTACATCTATATACATATCATAACAACAAGGTCAAGAGTTCGGTTTCATCTATTGTAACATAACGCTTTCCTTCATTGCGACCAGTGATAGCCTAGTGGTTTGTACTTAATGTCGCCACGAGTCTAGGTTCAAAACCTGGCACAATCGACCTTTCAAAGTTACGTGTGTTTTTGAATTAAATATCATTTGACGTATTTAGCTATGAAGAAAAATATCTACAGAAAACCTATCAGAGAATTGTTCACAATCTCCTCTTTTGTGTGTGAAATCTGCCAATCCACAGTTAGGGCCAATCATCATATAGCTAAAGTGTTTTAATTCAATGTTTATAAATAAAGATATTAACTTATAAAAGCAGTGTCCAGTCTGTTATGCTCGAATTGATGTGTCCATATTATGTGAATATCAGCTTCACTGTTCGTATTAAATGGTCGGTCTACCTGTAATGTCAATTATAAATGTCTTCTGTGTCCATTTTTTAGCAATAAAATCCATTTTAGGAGGCGGCAACTTTACTTATTAGGAGAGTCGCTTTTTCTCGAAATGACTCGAGAACACTGAATGTCAGGAAAATAAACGTTTTTCCTTGTATTTGCAAAGGTTTAATTTTCTTGGAACGGTAAAAAAGCATCTGGTGTCAGCTTGACCGCCATGTCCTGAAAAGTGGCAGTACTAAAAACTAAATTGAATCATAATATGAAATTTTATACTAAGATGCTTAGTGTAATATGATCATTAACATTGTAATATTCCCGTTTAATATTTCACAGACGTACAATTATGGCGTATCAGTCCAAACGGGTTTATGGGAGGGACAAAGCTAAAGGAAAATTTTGCAATTATCCAAAATTTGCCCTTTTATTCACTGCCATTTTATCACCACGTTATAAATATTTAATACGTTAACCGACGTAACCAGTTCACATTGAGAATCGATCTCGTATTACATTGCGTTACGTATATATTATATTGTTATTGTATATGTAGTTTCCATTGTCTGCGGTATTGGCTCTCGGAATCCTATCGCAGCCTTGTTATCTCCTGTCGCAATAACTTCACTATTCGTATTGGCTTTTTTTATTTGCGCATATCGAATGCGAAACCGTTCGTCTACGTCATCTCTCTCGATATGGCTCTTTAATTTTTTTCTCAGATATTTTGTTAGGATTTGAATCTTTCGATACTCAAGGTACTCTTGCCTTTTGTCTTCAATTTTCGTCACTAACCTTGAGTAGGTCGAGTCGAGGAATTACTACTGGTTTTGGCGCACCTTTCTTACTCCTCGCATGGTCGTATGTGATGCGTCATAGTATAACAATATTACGGCTGCTGGTTGATAATGTTTACCAACGTACTGCGGTTCTGCGTCTGAGTCATTCAAGATGTGTCCACGCTGGACCGCTTCGCCCGATCTCAGTTCGCGGTCGTCAATACTTCGTCGCAGTCGCTTTGCGTGCACCTTCGTCTCACGATTATTTCCGCGTTTTCGTTAATCTTATCTCAAACCATCGTTATATTCACTCACCTCATAGTGCTCTTGAATGTCGTTATCGCATGTTTTATTCATTACCAGTTGTGAACGCAGCGAATGTAAACATTTTACGGTTCGTTATAGTGCATAAACAATTACTGCCTCGGCACGAACAGTGCACGGGCTGCAAGGAGCTACCAGTGAACTCATTCTAGTCAGTGATGTGATAGAAAAAAATACTCAAAATGATTTACGAAGTGATAATTGGTCTCTTTGCGTTTTTATATTTGATATGGAAGTTTTTACTTGGTGAAAAACATGTGCAAAATGTGTCGATAAATAAAAACACTAGCAAAAGATGTACGAATACATTGAATGAGAACACTTTTGTGTCGCCTACGCAAAATGTTTTGAACGTAGACAATAAAATTTACAAACGTACCTTAGAAAATATTGATTTGAATATAAAAAGTTCAACTAAAAATCTTTCTCCTATTATCGAAAGTGTGAAAGAAGTGGTAGAAGAAGAATATGAAAATGATTCAGAAAATAGAAGAAATGTTATTGCTAACGCCATATTAAAACAAAATGAAAATTTTACTAGAATCGAAAATATTTACAAACGAGACAGTCCACCTAAGGAGAGATTCGCAGAATTCTTAGAAAAGACCGTTTTAAATGATGACAAATTGCAGTCTATCATACAAAATTTATCATTGGATAAATCTGAAGATGTGTCGGCTGTTACTCAAAAATTTGGCACGCCAAATGAAAACAAGATTAGTAATAAAATCGCAGACGTGAAAGATCCTACAAAGGAGAGACAGGCGGAAAACAAAGAATTGAATCATAGGACCTTGCGAGAAGTCAACGAACAAGAATCGGATTCAAACGAATCTAATGGAACATCCGAAAGCAAGCCTTTATTGTTGAGGAGGCTTCAAAAGCAGTCGGGGCTTCCGTCTGGAATTAATTTCGGTTCCGTGATAGGAGAGCTGAAGTTGAAAACGAGGAACACCGAAGGACTCAAACCGGTCTTCAAGAAGTTTGATATCGACAGCGTCGACGATGGCCAGGCATGTTTAAATTATATACATATCTATATCTATCTATCTATATCTATACATAGGTATAATGAAACTGTAGATTTCAATTCTGTACATTTAATAAAAAAAAATACCTCTAGGGGTCTTCATACAAGTAACACAAGCCGAAAAAATTCATTTTGAAATTTTTGTCTGTCTGCTGCCTGGCTTTCACGCAAAAGCTACGGGTCGGATTTTGGTGAAACTTTTTAGTTATATAGCTATCGTTTTCGGCATCATATAGGTTATAATTTATTTTGAAGATCGGAATATAACATTAAAATTTTTGTGCGGTACGAGGTTATAGTAATAATATTATTAATTGATCTTTCGGCTTAATTTTTTATTTCTATCTTGTAGCTTGTTTATGAAGGTCTTCTTATATATATGCCGAGCTAAATAGGAAATACACTTTTCACTTCGTTAAAAGGAACTATTGCATATAACAACGAATGATCAACTACAAATGATTGCATTTACATCATGTATGACGGAACGTAAACGAGCTCAAGGGTGTGTACGCATTTTCCGGAACCATATCGTCGTATACAGATAGACGATACTCGATATCGATGCTAATTGAAGCACGTATTTTCGCTGCGCTCGGTGTGCACGGCACGCTTACGCGTTCCGCTAAAAAATACACGTTCGTACTGTATATGAATGCCAATATTAGACCGCAGATGTACAGCCTTGGCCAAAAGCATTAGGCACCCCTAATGTTACTAAACAGCTATGCCATTTAAACAATGAATAAATATTGTTTTGAAAAGTGATAACCGGTGTCATAAATCTCTATTTAAGACAATGGCCGGTAAGTTTTAGTGGGCATAAAAAAATGTGGTGCATCAATAATGAAATATTCATTTTATGTATGTATGTGATTGATCTCAAACAATCATACTCATAAATCCTATCCGCGACTGCATATAAACGCTTAGCGGGTGAAATAATTTACGCACCTTACGTACCTCAAGTATAATATAACAGTAATTTGTCTAATCAATAACGTTTCGTTTTCTTTTCCATTGTATATCAAGATGGATAATATTTGAATCTCAATGGAGCAGTAATTCGTGTAATTATATGATTTTTTTTATATTTCCGTATGTTGTATTACAATCGGTTTTAATTACGACATTCATAGTATGTTACGCTCGACAATAAGGTAATATTGCCTACATTTCGTAATACTCTCGCGTTACACAACAGAAAGCGCGGTTATACATAGTTGTAATCAAACGCACAACAATGGGGGTTTACATTACACGCGCCTAGGAAGATGTCATTGATTGTAATCGTTCACACCTATTACACGCTATAAACCGTCAACTGTCAACCAGTCTGATATGATCGCATAGAAAAGATTAGATATTATGTCACTTAAAACACCTTTGATGTAACTCCATTGTGAACTGGAAACACCGAAGCGGTTACGATATGCGGAAAATGTGCACCGCCTTTAACATTTCGTATGTAGGTCCAAGAAAAAAGCAGTGATAGCCTAGTGGTTTGATATTCAGCCTTCCACTCCAGAGGTCTGGGTTCGATCCTGGCAGGCACCTCTGATTTATTACGTGCGTTTTACAATTAAAATTTAAATATCACTTGCTATAACGGTGAAGGAAAACATCGTG
>DWGJ01003816.1:0-12662 GCA_018246895.1 Aspitha aspitha aspitha | reverse complement strand
ATTTCATTGAAATCGGTTCAGTGGTTTCGGAGATTAGCGAAAACGAACATCGTGACATGGGATTTTTATATATATAATTTTTTATATACGTAAATATCTAAGAAATCAAAATTGGTTGAAACAGATTTTTGTAGATATGGGATTTAAATAAAACTATACGAATTAGTCTAATTGTAAATAATTGTATTAAGGACAATAGTAATGCCGATAAGTAAGTTTACAGAAAACGGGACTCTGGCGTTGCAATTGTTGGCGATGCGTTTTTGTTTTCGGAGATATTGGTCAACAGATACATCCAAGGATCTGCTCTTGATGACATCCGCGTAGAAGTGGGCCGAGAAGCGAGGGGTGCGTTTGCGTTTAGGGTCGCTGAAGTCCACTTGATGGAGACCGAACTTTAATCTTTAACAATTTCGCTTAAAGTTAATTGTATTAGTATTTATATGTCTTGATATTACGCCACACATTTATTTATTACATTTACTAACAGTTATTACACTAAATACAAGTAATGGGAAAACAAATTTAAAGATATCGGTATAAAAAAAATGTCTCAAAATTGGTAAATTGATATTATATTTATTAATTGTTAATTCATTTTTTATTCCCTATTTTTTATAATTTCCATCAATATTACGCAGGGATTGTACTGGTGCTTTGAAGCATAAACAATTGTGAGTCGTTAACGATACATTTTGGATGAATGCGTATAGAAACGTCGTACATCATGATCATGAAGTATCATGTACTTACGTGTACCCAGCCGACCATTCGTAATTGTCCATAAGGGTCCAGGCGGTGAACCCAGTCACGTTTGCAACGTCATCGTGTATTGCATGCAACACCTAACAATACAATAGATTGTCTAAGATTTCGAATTAACTTAGATATTTTCTCAAGTGGTTATAGATATTTACAGGATAGGTACTAAAAAACAAACTTGTTTAGTTGTCTGTTTGTCCGGGCTAATCTCGGGAACGGCTAAACTGATTTTTTTAGCATTTTCACGTCAAGATAGAGGAGGATGAAGGAAAGCATCGCCAAGACTCCTTCAAATTAAATTAAATGTTAATGTGGTTTTCATTTTTAGTAATATTTGTATTGCATAAGTTTGTATATTTCATGGGATCTCTATAGCAAAAAACAATACGAAATAATGTAAGTACCTGTTCCAAATGTAACTTGTAGTATTCGATTCTATCATAATCGTCCAGGTCAGAGTTTTTATTACCAAATCCACTCTCCGTGATGAAGAAATTCATGTCGCCGTATTTCTTTCTGATCCAAGCAATTTGAAGTCGAAGACCTTTAGGGTAAATCTGAAATAGTCAAAATAAGCACCAAAGTGAATCCTAATTTGCCATAATGAAAAAAGAAAATTTTCTTATATTAAAATTTCGTCAACCCATATCTTGTTTCATTGTTTTTGTATTACATATTTACCGGGATAAAATCGTGCCCTCCAGAAGGCCAGTTGGGATCTTTTTCCAACACGAGTCCTAATTCTGGTATTCCAGTGTCGAAAAACACGCCGGGATCTTCTCCAGGCCTTATTTCCCGTACCAAACGGCTGGTATAGTAGTTGATTGAGAAATAGTCGTAAGTACCTGGAAAGTCTAACTTAGTCATCTATAGGTGTAGATAAATCAACATAAGATACATTCAGCTATATTTATCCAGGACTTAGCTTGAAACGTATTAGAATATTGTTTCTAGTAGTCTCTAAAGTGTAGGTTATAAAAAAAATTCCTATGCTAGTGCTCAGAAAGTATTTGACAAGAATTAAAGACTTAAGCTTTTGTCTAATATTACGCAATATGAGTTAGGTACCTTGGACTAACAACCTTTCTTCATTAGTGAACTTTGGTAGCCATGAAGTAGCGTATCCTTTCTTCTTACTGTATTCAGCCAGTGCCTTTTCAATTGACTCGGGCCAGCCACCTTTTTCGGAGTAGATTGGATGAGCATACCGTGAGATCTGAAGTAACATGACCAATATTGAAAAGTAACAATGTATGCTAGATTTTAACCCTGTCGACCTTTTTCTATAGTCTCATATTACTCATCTTTATCTAACACTCCATTTGACAAGAATTTTCTCAGAAAGAGAATAAGTACTTAAGAAGGTAAATCGTGTTTCTATAATATGTGATCGTTTAATAGCATAGGACATACTCGTATATCCCTGATGTAAATTTCAGGGATGTAAATTTCAAACCCCTGAATTTGGAGGCTAATATATAAAATACTACGTTCATCATTGTTCGTGTCTTACCAATTCTAAATTCAACTGTAGGTACTCTTTTTTGTCACAATAGAAATTTGAAATGGAATTTGAACATTGACCAACATGCAACTATGTACTTACAGCATATTCTCGCGCCAACTCTGCTGCTTCTTCGTCTTTTGCTGTTAACGGAATCATCCAGACTAAATGATTTCCCATAGCCAATAAACCTGTAAGAAAAATGACATACATACATGTTTTAAGCACAAAAGTGCAGTAAACTAGTCGACATTAGTTATTTAAGCTTTGAGATATCTATGCTATGAGATATAAGTTTCAGAGTGTGAAACGTTCAAATTAAGCGCTAAACTAACATAAAAATCATTAATAGGTGCTTCTCAGCATTAAATCTTTGAGTCTTTACGGCCAGTACTTTTGACTTTTAGGCCCTATAATTAATTAATTCTGAAACTAAAAAATCCTTGAGTGTTCTTTTTACAAGAATTTTATTTGAAATAAAATTTGTAGCTGTAGATATGAATATACATACCATGATATTTATGACGGTAGCGTTTATCGTACACCCTCCACGCTTTAGCATGAGCTATAAACACGTGCTTGTTGCAAAGGTATGTAGCTATATTCGGGTCTTTTATACCTGGCGAGAAAGTACCCAGATTGTAGGTGTGATCGCACATGATGCTCGGTTCGTTAATGGTAACCCACATTTTCACTCGATCGCCATATAGACTGAAGACTACGTTCGCATACTCTTCAAACCAGTCCGATATTAACGGATTAGTCCATCCTCCTGTAAGACATCAATTGAATAACCATTTTAAGGACGTCGGACCTTTTTGGTGCGTTTGTACCTCCTCAGTCCTTTCTTGGCGTAAGCTGGTAAATTTTTAGTTACGCTAGCAATCTCTCAGTCAATTGCGCTTTTATCTGTTATTTTACTGTTTTTAGAGTTGGCTTAAAAAGTATCCTGGTAACTATTTCGTTTAAAATAAATACAGTTTATATCATTCTCCAGAAAACAGGGTTATTTTTAAGATTAACTTAAATTTTCCTATACTTGCTAACTACTACTACTAACATTTTCTAAATATAATGACTAGAGTTTTAAATAGATGCAAGGAAGATATTACCTAGATCCTGTAGTCTCTGAGGCAGATCCCAATGGTAAAGAGTGACGACCGGCTTGATATTCTTCTCCAGAAGTGCATTTATAACTTTATTGTAATATGTCACACCAGTTTTGCTTATTACATTCGTGAACCCTGTTGGGAGCAGTCTAGCCCATGATATTGATAGCCTGTGAATCGAAGAGTAGTCCGATAATATGTATAATCTGTGGTGACCGTTTCCTAAATAAACGCTCCAGTCAGCGTCTAGCGGGAAAGATTGCCGAATAATCGTGAGATAACCATCTGCCCGAAATATGTTGCAACATAAGAACTCTAATCAAATAAAAATGTTAGGAGGAATAAAAAAAATCTCTTTTAAATTAGTAGTACCCAGTTTTAATTGCAATCGCCTTCTCATGTAGGTTATCAACTAACACGTAAACAGCAGATATAAAGAAATACGACAAAGACTTGTTCTTGCTATTCTATTTTGTAAAGAATGCTGTCATAGTTCTTGTTATCCCATTCTACATATTTGTGAAGAATAGCGTTTATCTTTACAACGAATACATATATGAGATGTCTGGAATCTCCAGATACTGAAAGTGGCAGACAAAATTCGACACTAGTAGTCGGTGGCGCTGGGTTTTAATATATTCACCTATAAAAATCCAGTCCCAACTTATGAGCTGCGTGCACATCCTGCCTCCACTGGTGGTAGGAGTCGCATGCTATGTCACCGGTAGTACCATCAGCTATACGGTCCGGATGATTATGTGCGAATACATCCCAAATGCTTTCGCCTTTGTCTGTAATTATATTTGATAACGGTTAACATTCATAGTCCTACGGTAAAATGTCTTTGGCGTAAGTTGCCACTGGGGTTTTACAAAAAATTATATTATTATACTATTGGACCTGACCACGCGTTCTCGTGGTTACATTATGTCAAATCATATATCACAAATATCGTGTTTTCAGAAAGTGATTTTATGTAAAAAATTATTGACAATTGACATTTACTATTTATTTATTTTATAAAAATTATTCTATCTTTTAAGTTAGATCAAATAATAGATATGTACAAAATTTTATTGAAATCGGTTTAGTGGTTTTGGAGATTTTCGCAAACGAATATCGTGACACGAGATTTCTATATATATGTATATTCTATATAAGAGATTTTTTGCATAGGAATATCAGTTTAATAATTTACAGATAGCGCTTCACCAAGACTTTCTTTGTAGACTGTGCATACTAATACTAGCAGTACAGTTTTGCGTCTTTCTAAACGGAGTTTTTTTTGGTTTTCAATTCACCTGACGCGTTCCAGCCACCTTCAATCTGAAACGCAGATGAGGCAGCTCCGAACTGGAAATTCGCTGGAAATTTTCTTTTGTCGAATCCCACTGCCGAATAAAGCACTACGCTGAAAATAAAATACTACATAAACTCTCTCAAATACATAGGTACACCTTCAAAGCTCAATAAGTACTTATTTTAGATTTTGTTTCCTCCTTTATCTCGTGCATCCTTTGTGTATTCGAAATACGGTTAGCACCTACCTCTCTTTAGTATTTTGATTACGCGTTTTAGTGTCTATTGTGTCATAATCAAAATTAGTACTGTTTGTGTAATTTCTTTCTATGGGATTTACTACGAACTCAAGACTAAAAACTAACAATTCAAATAAAAATGTTTTAGTTTGGGACAATCGCCAACCACTTAAGTCGAAGTCATCTTCACTCAAAGGTTTTTCATAAATTTTTTTAGTTACTTTACAGTTTTCTATCGATTTCTTAAATCCACCAAATGATCACAAGCAAATCAGTGTGTAAGTAAATTCATTAATACCTGTATAAAAGAGAAACCGAATCTCAGAAATAAACAATGTATTTTAAAAAAATTCAGGTCTTAAAGTAAAAAAAAATCATACCTCAACACGAGTGGTATATTCTGCATCTTAACCCAGACTGAACCGTAGAGGGATGCATTAAATTTAAGTATAATTTTGTATAAGTAGTAGCAATATACTTCAAAGTAGAAATAAACGGGAAATGGCTAATTGTGATAAATAATTTTATATCAAATGAAATCAAAATATTTTTTTGGTTGAGCATACAGATGCACATATCTACGTAAATGTTACGAAGGTAGAATTAGTACAATTCAAACTACAATTATCATTACAATGTTAAAATAGTAAACCGTAAATAAAAATTGGCCACGACGATAATTCTACAAAATTTCATAGCAAGTCTTACATTTTTCTTAAGTAGGTATTTAATTAAGAAAAATCTAAAGTACCTCGAATAATTCATCAATTTGTTAAAGTCAAAAAAAATTATACATTTAATGAATTATTTCTCTGAATAAAGCTGTAATTTCTTTGTAATATAAGTATGCAAAATATTAAATTTTTAGTACCTATTATGAAATGCATATATTATGACGCGTAAGACAGATATTCTTAAAAAAAGTTACGATTCATAGAGTAGTTAACTATGTATTACCAAAAATTAAATTCGTATTAAGCTGCTATTCATATTTAAGTGTTAGATATTGCATAATCTTTTAGTGACTGGATAAGTATTAATGTTAATTACAGAAGGATTATAGGCACAATTCTCTTCAATATTCTTTAAAACACTGAAATATTCAAAATTATTTAGTTACAGCTCTCTGCATTATGAATCCAGTGAAGTTCAATATATTCTGGGTTTTATAAATGCATATTTTTATAGTGCTAAACAGTTATTTATGTTATGAATTAAACTTTTCATGTTATCAGTGTAAGGAAAGAATTTTAATACAATCTTTATTTAACAAAATACGGAGTGGTCCAAGAGCTCGCGACGGCCATATTTTGAATAACGTTATTTTGTAAAACTGGAATGTCTAGTATAAAAAAGGCCGTCTATATATGACTAGATGAGGCCGCAAACGTTGTCCTGCCATATAAATTATTTTAGCGAGTCAACCTTAAAAGTTGGGCATATGCTGTAGCGAACCTTTTATTTGAGCTTTCAAATGAGATTTTTGCATAGTTTTCACCGTTTACACCGATTGCAAGGAAACCTCTCAAAACAAAAATACTTTCCCGTTTTTGAGACATTTATCATTGCTGCTCCATTCCTATTAGGTATTGCGGGAAGCTACATTTATAGCCCAAAGCTTACCTCAATAAATGAACTGTTTGACACAAAAATATTTTTTTAATTCGAACTCGTAGTTCCTGAGATTAGCGCGTTCAACGAAACAAACAAACAATTCTTCAGGTTATTAGTATAGATTATGTTATCTTTTTATACCTCAGCTTATATTAACACCATTTATCAGATGGGTTGAGCTATAATCTAATGAATACACGTAGAAACGATAGATAACCCAATGATATTAAATAAATAATTTATCACTTATCGTCAGTACTAAACATGTTTTCACACAGTTGCATTGTTTTATGGTGAGTTATTTTTTACAATGAAATACATACATATTTCTATAGTAACGGGGGAAACCATCAATACCCCGGTAGATTGTAAGAGCAAAACAAAGGTTACAATTTAGACGTAGCTACGAGTTATTATAATTTCGCACGTATTAAAATAACACAAGTAAGTGAATGGTACATGAAACATGAAACTTCCAAGTTTTTTTGTTAGTTATGACCTAAAATGACATTTCTAAAATTCTTTAATCTGACAAATAGTATAAAGTTTCATTCTGAGTAAAACATAATGGTACCTAGAAGAAAACAAGAACAAATGACATATCAATGATTTTAATAATAATAGGTATAGATAAAATGAACATTTGCCTGATTTTCAAAGATAGTATAGAATAGCAAGAAAATTAGATCAGAACCACAAATCAGAAAAACGTACGAAAAGCTTTCAGATTGCTAGTCCTTTATTAAAATTTTACTAGACGGTATGCAGGGGCAGGTGTTGTAGAAGATAATTTTTCAGGGCATCATTAGGTGCAGTATGGTGTACCTACCTGAACTTCCCGCCAGGATTCAAGTTCGGAGCAGCTACAGCGTCCTATCAAATTGAAGGCGGTTGGAATGCGAGTGGTATTTGAAGATAGATTTTATTAACCTTTCTCCAACGTAAGAATACAGAGGAACCTTAGTCTATCATTTATTACTAGGAAAAAAAATTTACACAGTTCTTGTTCCATGTTACATTTTTGGGAAGTGGGTTTTGCAAGTCTCGAAGTTTTTAGAACGATAAATGGGTAACCTAACAGAGTGGGTTCCCTTTTGATTTTCTCATGAACATTTTATTAGCAAATAGTTACTGAAAATTGACACAAACGATCTAACTAGGTTAAGTTATTCTGACTCAAAAGCCTCATTAACAAAAATTTAAGAAAAGTAACGGAATTCTTCTATGACAGATAAATCTGAGAGTATTTGGGATGTATTCACTCACAATAAGCCCGACGCAATCGAGAACAGAGACAATGGTGATGTGGCTTGTGACTCCTACAACCAGTGGAAGCGAGACGTGGACATTGCTGCAGAACTAGGACTGGATTTCTACAGGTTAGCCGATGATGATACTACTACAGAACGATGATAACGAATAATAACTAGGTCGCACTACGATAATACTCGTATATGTGATCATAGTATTGACTAATATGTGCCTAAACTAAACATACATCGGACACGCTTAGAATAATTTTGTGAATAATGCAACATATAAATAGAAATAAACATTATTCTTGCGGCCACTTTTTCAACTGTTCTTGCTACAACTTTCATTTCTTTTTTTTCGTTCACCTAAAAATATCTTTAGGTTTCTGTTTTACTAAATTTCAGATTTTCTCTATCGTGGTGCCGATTGTTGCCTACTGGTTTCCCCAACAAGATTAGTCAAGATGGCGTCAAATATTACAATAACCTGATTAATGGACTACTCGACAAAGGCATTGAACCTGTAATTACCTTATACCACTGGGATTTGCCGCAGTCACTACAAGATCTAGGTAACTTGGTTATCAAATTTTTATAATATGCAGTCTACTCTACGGTGGTCTGGTATAACATGGTGATAAGAAATTCTTGTGTCCACACCGCAGAGACCAAAATGTGATTTATAAATATGCTGAAACAATATTTATCCATGAATCCCATGTAAAAAAATAAGGCAATGAAAGTAATTAGTGAACTTAATCCAACAGTACCTTAGCTTATGAGTATCTAACGTTTCCAGCATTGTAAATCGTAGCTACTTTGTCATTTTTCATGTTTTGTTGACAGAAGTCGCGATTTATTTTATATGACAGACTTTATGACAGACATTACTGTTTTCTTATCTTCTCAATGTTTTAAGTGATGTGTACAATAATGAGTATTGTATTATCGAATGTCTAGGTGGCTGGACCAACACAGTCATATCGGATTGGTTCGGTGATTATGCAAGAGTAGCGTTCTCCCTATTTGGAGACAGAGTGAAGACTTGGATTACCATAAACGAGCCATTGGCGATGTGCGAGATGGGGTATAGCCATGGCTATTTCGCTCCAGGAGTGCGCAGCGTCGAATTTGGAAACTATATTTGCGCAAAGAGCGTCCTGTTGGCTAACGCGAAAGCTTGGCGTATCTATGATCAAGAATTTAGGGCAAAGTATAACGGTGAATACTATTTAAAATACATCTAATCTTCATTAATGGATTTTGTTGTCGATCTTCTGCTTAAGTTTTTCCGCAGTCATATTCGTCGACAACACGGCTATTGCTTTAATAGTTATATTAAATTTTTATGTGAATCACTTATAATTTCATAACATCTCATGGTCGTATTTTTACTGATAACATTTTATACAAAGATGCTACACTGTTGTTGTAAACAATATTTATGTGTCGATTTCTTATTCAGGTCAAGTGGGTATTGCAAATCACTTATTGTGGTTAGAAGCAGAAACCGAAGCAGATGAAGACTTAGCTGAAGTTGCCAGAGAACTTTCTGTACGATATTCTTGTCATCTAAAATCACTAAGATTACATCTAAATTCATTATAAAGAAAGAGTACAATCTGACTTAGAATACCTGGCAATGAGCCTTGTTTAAGTTAAGTATGAAGAGGACATCAAATCATAGGGTGGATACAAAAATGTACCTGCATAGTGCATAGCTATATTTGAGACGCAGCCAAGATTTCAATTTCTTCTCTCCTTTAGTTGTGTCTTTACTCGGACTAAGTCTTTTAGTTTGTGTAAAAAGAGGCACTTCATTCATTCCATCGCAATTAACTTGCCGAATCGTTTTTACAAATTAATTATGAATATGATATGTATACAGTACTTTTTCCAGATTGGACTTTATTCCCATGCGATATTCTCTAAAGAAGGAGGCTGGCCTCCGCTACTAGAAAAATTGGTTGCAAAATATAGTAAGAGTAAAGGTTATTCAAGATCTAGATTGCCTGCATTGACTAAGGAAGAAATTGATCTTGTTAGAGGTATTTAATTTTACTTGTTTTAAATCTGAGTGTTGTAAACAAATAGAATTAGATCTTTTCCATTAAAATCTATATTATATTACCCTGTACGTTTTGCGGATCTCTACGGTAATTGTAATCCTTTTCAAGGTTTTTTTTAAATTAAAAAGAATATCCCTTAATTGACTAGACTTATACATTTATATTTAGAAACACTAAGTTATCCACCGGGATAAAGAATATATTTATCTGCATAAAGTACCAAAAGACTAAGCACCGGTCACAAGTAAAAGCTGATGTCTATGGACATCTACAAATAGCCTTTAACAGGACTCTAGAGATAGGTCTGTTAATGTGAATTCGTTCAGTTAGGATCTGGGGATTAGTAATATTAGTCAGTATAATATTTTAGCACAAGTGCAATTACCATTAGTTAGTTCCATCACCTATCTTGGAAAAACGAAAATTGGTCAATTATAACTTCTGCAGGTACCTGTGACTTTTACGGGGTCAATCATTACTCTAGCCGTACAGTTAGCAAGCTCAAGGACGAAGAGACTGGGATCTGGCCCTTCACTGGATCCTCAATGCTGGGCACAAAAATGGGCCTACGGCCGGAATGGAAACCGACCGACGCTGGATGGTTGTATGTAAATATATCTCTTGTTATGATCTTAATATGTTTAAATATTATTAACAATTGTTAAAGAAATCCAAACTAATAATTCAAAAGGATTTTTAGAATCAGTCTTGATCATAAACCCGCGCGTCATACGATAGAAACGGTTTTTTATATATTTCTCTAATATTCGCATAGTCATAGATTTCACTTTAAAAGTTAAGCATACCGATATAATTAAAAACTATTTACATAAATGAATGATATTACTATTAGATATGTACAAGGCTTTTTAAATTTGGCATCTGTTGAAATATAGCTTCACTCAAAAGCATTTCAATAAAAACCAAATCATTACAGGAAAACCCAGAAGGAATCCGTCATCAACTGTTCTGGCTGAAGAAAAAATACGGTAACATTACTGTCTTCATCACAGAAAATGGTTATCCCACATTAGGAGCTGATTTAGATGATAAAAGAAGAATCAAGTACTACAATAGTTATCTGAAGCAGGTGAATTCAGCGTCTAATGTATTATGAAGTTGGAAATATAACAAGTATACATATAGGACGGTACTAGCAGATATGTTCACGCACACAAGAGGCCAATATTTATTGTTATGGCCAATAGTCCTCGTTTTAGAGCTGAAACTAAAAGTAATGAACGTGAAACTGTTAATGCACCAGAACATTCTGGGTAGTACGCAATAAATCAGTGTGAATAAAGTGGTTGAAATTGCTTATGGCATTATGTGCATATAGAACAATAAAAAGCGTTCGATGATTATAACATTTTTAACGTAACAGTAATCAAATCGTTTTAACTCTTATTGCCTTGACATAAAAGTTTACTTTCAAGAAATGAAGTTTTTGTACTTTTAAAACATTCGTAAAATGTTTCGTTTGTTTTTGCCGTTACAAAAAAAAGTCTTAATAATTTACAGCTTTCAAGGCTATCGCTCCCCACGAATAATTTTTTTATTCTCTGAAGTAAAAGATATACAAATTTTTGTTATCCCTTGCAGTATCAATTACGGTGGAGCTGTGGGTCGGTAAAATGGGAATAATAAAGATATGTTTACAGATACTATTGTCCATCAAAGAAGATGGCGTCAATGTAATTGCTTATACAGCTTGGAGTTTGATGGATAATTTCGAATGGCTGCACGGTTACAAGTAAGTGTTCAAATAAATCATTTAAAACTTTTAATTTAAACCAGGTTATAAATCGTGAAAGCAGTGGTAACTTTCAATTTCAAATTTCAAATTCAAATCCTGGCACGCACATTCAATTTTCATAAAACATGTGCCATAATAGACCTATACATACCTCTATGTATCTTTAGGAAACACTATACATCTTATAGTTCTTTATAATATCGTCTGAGGTCTGTGAAATTGGCATATTCATTATTGACTGTATGCAGTATTGTCAATGTACTAAATCTCGATTTTTTTTCTGATTTGTGCAATTATGTTACAGGACAAAATTCGGACTTTATCAAGTGGATTTCGACAGTCCGCAACGCACCGTCACCGCCCGCTTGTCAGCCAAGTACTATGCTAGCGTTATTAAGAACCGTTCACTGAATACTGCTAATGAATATGTGTCTGATGAATTGTAATTATTACGTAGTTATGTATTTTATGGCAAATTAAAACATGTATTAGAATCTTAATGTTATTTCTTAATTACTATGCCCATTTTCCATCCGTATATGAGAATTATTAGTATTTTCATTTTAGCATCTCATAAATTAACTTTAAAGGTAGAATAAGTAAAAAACATTTATAGACTAAAAATATTAAAGCAATTCTTCGTTGCACGATTTTCTTTACATTACCAAATTATGCTTCATGCCTCCAGCAAAGTGAAAGGAACTGTCAGGTTCCTGGTAGGGGAATATGACAAATTTTGCTGTCACGGAAGTGGTTGTAATAAAACACAATTTAAAGTTCGTCGTCAATATACTTTTTATGTTCTACAATATTTGTACCTAAAGCGTGATTTTTAATGACGTTGCTATAGTAACGAGCGGAGGCTCGCGGAGTGCGGCGCCGAGCTGCATCCTCGAAGTCAACGTCGTACAGACCAAATTTCATACTGAAAAGGAAAAACAGTTAAATTCTTTTGTTATTTAAAACAATGAATGAATGAAAGAATGATGAATGTAGATGAAGCACGGCAGGTTTGTAAGGACAGAGATATTTGGCACTCGCTGCTTTCTGCCTACCC
>DWGJ01003815.1:0-12665 GCA_018246895.1 Aspitha aspitha aspitha | reverse complement strand
ATGTATATATGTATGTTTATCAGCTGTCCGGTCACCATAACACAGGCATTAAATTGCCTAATTTGGGATCAGACAGCACCGTGTAGAATTGTCCCCAGTTATTTATTATTTATCCCTGCGCCGATATGTATAATTAAGAGCTAAGTATTATATCACAGAAACAATGAAGGGATTCCAATTAAAAAGCAATGCTCGTTTGGCCCGTCGAGTTGGGTCGGTGGTGAGAGGAGTGGGTGTCGCGCACCGTGACGGCGAGCAGGCCGCTGTTGACGAGCACGACGAGGGCGATGACGCGCTTGAAGGACAGGTTCTGCGTGACGTCGTAGGCGAGGGCGCGCACCTTGCGCCCGTCGGGCCGCGGCGGCAGATGCAGCGGCTGCGCGATTTTCAGTCTCTTCTTTAGATCGCACCTGCGTTTGAAACGTTGCAGACCTATTAATCCTCATCTATAACTTTTCGTATCATAAAAGGTCCCTGAAATAAAACGTGGCCAATATGGATTCAATATCTGGTCGGAACATGATATTCTAATGAAAATTATTGACAAGTTTTTTAGTGAAAGATAATGATAGATATATTTAATAGCTTTACCATCTGCGTTGGTCGACGGTCAGCAGAGCGGTACCCTTGTTCTCCGAATAATTGGCGATCACGACGCCGACGAACAAAGTCAATCCAATCATACAACCCAAAAATATATATACATGAATGTATATGGCATGTACCTGTGAATAAAATATTTTATATGAGATAATTAATGTTTAAATTAATACTTAATCCTCAGAGGATATTCTAACTTACCGGACCCAAAGCTTTGATCAAAACGTCGCGTACGTCTAGCCACCCTTTGAATGAGAGAACTTCAAACAAAGTTAAAAGAGCATCACCGATATTGTCGAAGCTGAACCGCTTGGGATTAGCCCTGAAAATGTGACATACGTACTTTGATCTCATTAATTTTATACATAAATTATTAATTCGACAATTTCTTTTGTAGTTATTTTTGTACAATCTCATCTCTTCATTAAGAACATTTATAAAAAAATATAATAGGTATAATAAGATGACAACTAAAAATATATATTAGAAAACAAGAATAATAATTGAGTAGAATAGAGTATAATGCTTCATATTAAGCATCGCTCTTATTATATTCACTACTGATAAATATAAAATGTCTAAAGCTCTAAGCTAAATTGACAGTTACGTATTTTAGATGGTATGTATTTGTATGTATAATAGTCGGATGACCTTAGTTCCAAACACTGTCACACATACGTATAGCACTAAATCTGTATTCTAGACGTGTGTCGCGAGCAAAATGCACCGAGTCTTCCAATTAGCAAATGAATAGCGACATTTTTTAAAAAGCTCAAGAGCATTTGTATAGAGTTTGAACGTGGGAATGAGCGTTCAGCGTCAGAAGCTAGCCACGTAACGGAAATAGCAGAGTATGAGCAGACCAGACGCGCGGCACCAGCATGGAGGGGAAGGACTCGCTGGCCGCCGGCTTGATTTTCATCTTGGTGACGAACACGCGGCGCCGGAACACGCCCACGCACTCCTCGCGCTGCGTGATAGTGGGGTCGTTGCAGCGCGCCAGTCTACACCATTATTCATTGTAAGCACTTTATATTCACCCGGAAGATATAAGACCTCACCTAAAATAATATAAGCGCATACACGGCTTCGATTAAAAATTCAACATAATGTGAAGAGACTAGCGAGCCAGCAGGCGACCGTCCCAGGGTGACTGCCGCCGCTTTCGTCGGTGTGAATTTTCCTAGTAATAGACTTTATACAGTACATAATAGAGTATTCATTAATAACATCACTGTAGGAATGGAACCGTTAGTGATATCATTCCAGTTGGTACTTGCTGGTATAAGTGCAGATAGCATTAGTCAGCATCCGTCCTACTGGAGGTCGGTTATAGATGCATCGTTACTCTGGAGGCCCGAGATGGTCGCCTCTACAAGCACGTGCACCGGCATCCACACTGGTCATTCCGAAACACAAGCTCCTTCACGGCACACACGGGTATTTTGATATTTTAGAGACAAATTAGCTTTTTTCGTTAAAATAGTATTGCCATTGGTAAAGTCCTATCTTACTCACATAGATTGCGTGAGCGTTAGCGGGTCAAACACGATATTGTTTTAGATTGCATTTATCATTAAATAGCAACTATTCCTTCTGGGTGAATCGACACTTTTTATTCTTAAATCCTACCTGCCGCCATACAATTGTACCCCATAGCTTGCGAACACGAACATTAGAAGAATAAGGAGCGTAGATACCTGAAATGAGAATAAAATAACATTGGCTTCTGTCATCGGTCAGCTATAGATATCCTTTACGCTAACTTTACTTTTACTTTTTGTAGTAGTTTATATACTGTAATACACGTCTGATTTTTTAAAATTACATACATGACTGTCTGGATCCAAATTGGGCAATGAAATGCCTGTGTTATGGTATAATATTTATAGGGGTATTCTTTTTACACCCAGACACGGAACCAACACATGTTGCTTTTTACATAAATGTTTGTCTGGAGTGGAATCGAAATCGCGATTTTCCGTTTAGCAATCGGTATATGCAGACCAACAGACGAGTCAAAATCAGACATTCCCCTGTAAAAAAACCTAAAGCATAATAACGATAAACGGTTTAGCCGTAAAAGCATAATAAGTATGAAGTAGAGCGAGTAGGACTGACGAGCAGGATCTCCTTGAAGCCGCGGCACAGCTCGTAGACGACCTTGCGCATGTGCGGCACGAGCGTGAAGATGCGCAGCGGGCGCACGCAGCGCAGGATCATCAGCATCTGCGCCGCGCCGCCGGGCGCCACGCGCCGCGGCATCCAGCACAGGAACGTCAGCGACACCTGCCGCGCGACCGCCCCGCATCCTTATCCGACACGCTTTTACCTCGCTCCTTGTCTTACAATAATGTACAAGTTACACGCGTGTTATTGTGCGTTTTGACTTTGGTACCGTTTGCTTTTATTTTGTAAAAGTAAATACTTTAATATACCTCGATTGATATTTATTCACAAATTAATATAGTTACCTATATATGTATATATATCATAATATTTAGTTCAGCGCACTTAATCATTACAGTTACGAGTATTTATGTACATATATGAAAAATTTGCAATTCTTGCATTGCATTGAAAAATTGCAATGCAAGGTAATTCTCAGAAACAAGTCCAAATTTAAAAAAAATAATTTACGATTTAATATATCAATACGGAGACTCAAATAAGTAGTTAAATTTATTGTCATAAAGTTACTTACAATGTAAATAAAGACATCTAAAACTGCGGCAGCATCTTTAAGGTAAGCTTTCGGGGTAAAAAATAATCCATCTGCCAATATTTTTAATGCTAATTCCAGGCTCATAAATACGACAAAGCCGTATTCCGCTAACTGAAAATAAAGTTATCAGTAATAAATATTCTCGCCAAACTGTAACAACATGTTCTAATGTGAACAAGTGGTCGGTCACCTGCAAGACAAAGTTCTCCATGACTCTATACGTCGGTGTTTCAAACATCATGGACAAACATGACAGAGTTGTCACCATAATCATCACCCAATCCAAGTATGTCACCAGTCCAAGGAAGTTACTGAACAAAGAAAAATCACGTCTTGTTTATAAAATTCGATTCGATCGATAATATTATTAAATATCTAGTGGACCTGACCATGCCTTGCCGTGGTTATACATGTCAAATATCGTGCGTTCAGAAATTTATGTTATGAAAAAAAATATTGACAATTGACATTTATTATTTATTTATGTTATAAAAACTATCCTATCTTTTAAGTTGGATGAAATAATAGATATGTACAATATTTCATTGAAATCGATTAAGTGGTTTCGGGGATTTTCGCAAACAAACATCGTGACACGGAATTTTTATATATATAAGAGATGGATAATTAATGGTAAATAATGTAAAATTGTAAATTCATGATTTAAATTTGTACGCCGTAAAAACCAAAATAAGGAGTGATCTAAACAATTCTATAACATCGTTAAATGTAACTATATTTGTGCAAATAAATGTCTGTCTTTGATTTGGTACAACATTCTCTAGAATTGATCTTAATTAGAAAACTGAATTCATTTTTACGGGAGATCGAGCTCGTTCGAATAAGATACCAATGATAGAATCGCATTAATTGAAATGTATGAAGAGTTCTGAATTCTACATTGTACTTTGAACTAGACTAGACTAGACTACGATCGAACGTTCCAACATCGGAAGCGAGTGAGTGAGTGCGTGCGTACTGGAAGCTCTTGTAGTGCACTTTGCGCTCGTTGCCGGTGACGGGGTCGCGCAGGCGCGCGTCGTAGCGCGCGTCCACCAGCGCGCGGCACACCTTGCGGAAGCGCGACTCGCGCGCCACCAGCAGCAGCGGCGTGTCGAACAGCGGGTGGTTCTCGCGCAGGTCCTCCTCGCGCTGGTTGCTGCACCACCGTTACTAATGTATCGCGGTAGCTACCGCACGTATTTCTATCGCTAAGCGCCGGTGCTTTCGCTGCTGTGCTTCGGTTTGAGATGCACCGGTGCGATATGTAATAGTGTACACGTTAGGTATATATGCAACGTGCCGTGCCGACTAAATCGTCGACATCACAAAATAAAATTCAAATTCCTCGATTACAAAAAAGGTCAATGCTTATATTCTTTGCTATTGCAAAGATTCGGCACAAAAAGTAATGAAAACTTTTACGTTAAAAGGGAAACTATTTTTAGATAGAGTATTGTTACTTGTAGAAGTAGAGTTGTACGTTTGTAGAAATAGAACAAATGAAAGGTACCGCCTCATCTCGGCCTGCTGGCGCTTGGCCTGCAGCAGCCGGATGTCGAGGTAGGGCGGGCGCACGCGCGACGGCGGCACGACGCGCGGCCCGGCGCCGATGTCGCCGTTCTCCACCAGGTGCTCGTACGGTTGCTTCAGCTTGATCGAGCCGCTGCGCACCGACCGCCGGATCGATCGCGAACCGAATCTGAAATATACATTATTTCACATTTCACTATATAAAATTATCCATAACTAACTGTGCTCGCGGCTTCGCCCCCATGGAAATATGTTTTCTCGTTTTTGCAACATTTGTCATTGCTTCTCCACTCCTATTAGTCATAGCGTGATGTTATATAGCCAATAGCCTTCCTCAATAAATGGACTATTGAACACAAAAATATTTTTTCAATTCGAACCAGTACTTCCTGAGATTAACGCATTCAACCAAACAAACTCTTCAGCATTATCATATTAGTATAGATAGTATAGATAAAGTGTTACCATATGTTAAAAAGTAGAAATAAATATCCTGTAATAATACCCAAACGGCACATTCTCATCAATTCTCACCAATAAAGTTATCTTACAGTTCCATTATTTATAAAATTAAGCCAGATAGATAATGCTATAAATTAACTATGAACCTATTGTAAAACGGAAATAGTATTCTGTGTAAGACATAATCTCTTTTTTACTGGAATGGGATTAGGATGGGTTAATTTCCTATTCTGTGTATAACTCTTTACACGACTAGGAGGCACGTGATGGTTTATTACTTTTTCTGGTCAACACGCAGCTGCTTAGCGCTAGAAACGGTCCCCTGAGATTTGAGGCCAGGCTTCCCACCAATCGCCAACATCGCCGAGTCTCCCAGTACCAACCGCCGGTGATTATTGGAGTCACTGAAAAATATATAAAAGTTATATAATAAAAGACATAAACAATGTACCCTTTGCAATTTATTTGTAGAATAAATTAAAGCGAGTTAAGAAAAATAAAAATAACTAAACTAAAAGCAAAAAATAAATAAAAATCTACCTTCTATCAAAGCAGTAAAACAAACATTTCATCTGAAATGAAATAAAAATATATTAAAAAAGAGAAAGTATTATAAACAAAGGTAAAGCTTTGTTTGTGGTTAAGGCTCCTGTATCATTTCAGAAACATAGCTCATCAGCTCTAAGTTCATTATCTTAAACTGTTCAGTATGAAATTTCTTGTCACAAGCATACATATCAGCACAATAACGGCATCGCCCTGTGTCGGGACTAGGACACAAACCGAAAGCGGTGATCAGTCAATTCGCAGTCCTCGCACTGAGACTAAGCGGTGTCGCCGACTAAGTCACTAGTGGTCGAGTTTGGTGGACCCAAAATGAGATGACGTCATAACCAAGAAGGATACAGTAAATCCTATTATGCAAAGTAGACTTTATTAAAGTACAAAATGTAACATTCAGCCAAATCGCATACGGCACTAACTTGATGATGGATGCGACGACGTGCCGTCGCAGGGCAGAGCTGGGGCGTTGCGAGGGCGGCGCCACCACGAGCGTCTTAACGAGGCAGCGCTTGCGGTATGGAAAGGCAATCTTGTCGGCACCGATGTACTCGATCGCGCGCCGCGACGCGTCCACGCCACCCTCCTCTTCACCTTCCGCCTCGCATACGAACTGCCGCATGAAGGATTCGCGCACCTGTCAATACCCAAAATCAACCTGGTTTCAAAATAACATAGCTTAACATTTTTCTTAACAACAACTGACTAATTTACAACGTAATCTTATGCTGACTTACTAAGTAATGATACCTTTGTGTCAAGATGAAATTGTACTGAAATAAAATTACCTTAGGCAGGTTAAAATCACCAGGAACTTTATGCAACTTAGTCATCTGTGGACTATCGGGAAATTTCTCGAATATTCTTAGTCGAAATGGTAAACTTTCTTTAATTTCAGCACTTTGTTGGCGATACCTGAGCTGCTTTAACTTCTTTATGTCTTCATCTAACTCCAAATTATCTAAAATTACAGCTACGAAAAGCGACAGCACGATCTGTAATTAAAGATCAAATAATAATTCCTTATTATGGTAGACATATTCATTTCTTTATTAAAAATAAGACTACAATATTCAAGTGTTGATAATGTGTTTCTTAAGAATGGACAATTTAATATAAAACCACTATTTCATATAACATATCGTCTTGGTGATATAGAACAGATCAATATTTTAATATGTTAATGGTTGTAAGCCGTTTACATCCCTCAGCGAGCCACGGGTACCTCTTGCAACTGTTCGAAGGCTGGAGTACACTCTACCAAGTTGCTCTAGTGTGCATTGGTATCGATAGGGGTTAATGGCAATACATCTTTTTAGACAATGTGTTACATTATAAATACTTACCAGAGTGACAAACAAATGATACAATATAAAGTATATGGCGACCAGAGGTGTGAGCGTTTGGCTAGTCCGCACCATTGTTTCATCCATCACCTCCACCCATGCCTCTTGCGTCAATATTTGAAACATGGACATGAAAGCCTGAAAACGAAACAGCTGACAACTTATGAATTTGCTCTAACAGCTAAATTCAAGTTCTTTACTATATATTTATCTATACTAATATTATAAACCTGAAGAGTTTGTTTGGTTGAACACACTTATCTCGGGAAATACTGATTCGAATTGAAAAATTATTTTTGTGTTGAAGGGTCCAATTATTGAGGAAAGCTATAGGCTATATAACATCACGCTATGACTAATAGAAGTGGAGGAGCAATGACAAATGTTGCAAAAACGGGAAATTATTGATTTCCACGCGGACGACGCCGCGAGCACAGCTAGGTATACTGTCTATCTTTAGTGCATATGTCTCACATAAAACTTGGAATAATTGTATTAGTTATCAGATGATTGCATAATAAACAGGAGAGAGCTATTTATGAAACTCACGAAATGTAAAAAGAATTAAACAATAGATGTAAGTCAGGCTGCCTGTTAAATGGATAGCTGAGTCAGCTACATCACTGATACTAAATGAGATATGTCTCTTTATCTTTAACAACAAAATGCAGGTCACTTACCTCTGGGAATGTTTCAAACTTGGTGAACTCACATAAAAAGCAGAACAATTGCATTGAGATTGAGGAGCTTATTATCAGCAAACACATGGTGAATATTATGAGACTGCCAAGTTTTTTTCCTGGTCCAAAGATTTTATACACAAATCCTTCCAATAAAGGTGACGCTTTTATTAATCTTACTATGCGGAGTACCTGGAAGCATTATATACCAGGTATGTTTGCAATATCACATTTTAGTAATCATTCAGTTCACAAGATAGTATAGTATTCTAAAGATCTTTGTTAGCAAATATTTTAAGACGATGAGTTGTTGCAATAGCATATTTGAAATCAATGAGATTTATTTTAGAACAAATATGATTATGTTTGTTTGAGATCACACTGATCTCCTAACTGGTGTGTGTGTGTGTGTGTGTGTGTGTGTCTGTGTGCGTGCGTGTGCGCGTGTGTGTGCGCATGTGTGTGTGCGTGTGCGCGTGTGTGTGTGCGCATGTGCGTATGTGTGATGTGTGTACGTGCAAACGTGCGTGCGGGCGTGTGGTCGTGTCTGTCATGATAAGTAGCTAGCTAGATAAGTCAAATTGAAATTCAAATTCAAATTATTTTATTCATTATAAGCTATATACATACACTCAATGAAGGTCATGTTTTAGTCGTCGTACTTCGGCTTTGTGCGCCCCTCGGGCTATAGTAGACCGGGAGAAAAAAGCCGGCGAAAAAAAACTCCCAGCACTCTTTTAAATAAAGTGCATTGCATATTTATTTGCTAACATATTTATTGGCTATTTCCAATAACATATATATAAATAATATGACTCTTTACCTGAAAATATGTAAAAGCTGACATATAGAGTTGAGGAATTATATGAATCGTTGTCCCAATAGCCAATAGTAATTCAAATTTGTGAACAGAATGCTTAAAGTAACCCTTCCAACCCAAACACCATATCTTTATTAGGGCTTCTAGGTCCAAAAAAGTTGTAAATGCAATCTGAAACAACAATTTACTTTAATTACTTTAATTTCGATTAATAAGAAAACCTAAAATGAAGGACATAAAAACAGTGAATGATACCTCAATGTAATAATATTTTTCATAAAAAAAATCCCTGGGATTATCATCGTGTTTGAAATTCATAGTTGCAGTGATTATTCCATTAGCAAGTACTACTCCCATAACCAGAAGTCTGAAATAAGCTGAGCGAAGTATTTTGTGGAATATTTCCGGTGCACTACCTAAAAGGGAAAATAGTATAAAATACAAGTATGAGCTATAACTTTATTATACCACCAGATTGTACCATCAATGAACTGTACAAAAATTTAACATATTTTTCTAAATTCTACAGACAATACTTTTATTAAGTAATAATTGATTTCAAAGTTCAGTATATTACATTAATGTTGTAACTGAAATTATTTACAGTTATGTTAGGGTAGTGTTTGTCTATATGTGTATTTTTGTAAGTTATAATACACATAGATAGATATTTTGTTGGCAATTCTGTGAGAGCAGCGCGCGAGAGCGGACATGTTGTACTTGGTCTACTGGGGACGTAAAACAGGCGATACAAGTAAGTCTGTGACAGTAACAGCACTACAGTTAGTATGGTACCCCAGAAGTCTAACTTAAACTTCACATAATCTAAGGTACTTATATAACTAGAACTATCCAATTATGCTAAAAATGATAAAGTCTATGCTACCTGAATGCTTGTTTTCATCAATGGTCACAAGTTTCCAACCATTATCATCACCGGTAAAGAACTGAGTGGTACTGCTTTTTGTTATTGGGTTCCTCACACCCCACATTTGTTGAAATTGCACTCTAATTTCATTAAAAGTTTCAGTTATAACTGCTATAAATACATTCTTCACCAACCAAGCCAAAAAAAATATCATAGTGCTGAAAAATAATAACTTTCAATTAATACTGACACTAATAGAATTTACTCCTAATAGTCTTCATGATAATCAACCTATTTTGAGATGTGTGTGGTTGTGTTCTAGTTGATAGTAGATGCTTAGATACAAGTCGCCTAGACTAGCAAAATAGGCAAAATTTTTATTCCTCTTACTCTTTTTTTGTGCTTTTACATTTTTTATACTTTAAAAATGCTACTTATAACACTTTAAAACAAGAATTGGCACATTTTATTCCACAATCCCAAAATTAAGTACATACACCACACCTTTACTCCAATTTTTAAAATGTATGTTATTACTCTTCTCTTAGCTTCTTTTAATATAATACATAACTTACCTAAAATAAAGAGCAGATCTCCATGTTGGCAAGGAATCAATGGCTCGATACATTATGAACACCCAACCTTCCTGAGATGATGCTTGATAAACAGTAAACAAACTTGTGGCTGAAAAAATATAACTATATAAACAAATACTGCTTATCAGTCATTCTGACTTTTAAATAAATGATGAAAACAATAGTTTATAGTTACCAAATTCTTCAAAACCATTAAACCCCATTATGTATTTTGATAATTTCAGTTTCATACATTTCATTCCTGAAGGACATTGATAACCAGAATTTGGCTCTGGAGAGCAAAATGTGTCAGGAATAGCCAGAGAGTTTATAGTTATCTCACTGAAACACATGTCAAAATGAAAATTACTAGGATTGTTAGACACAATGAGAAAGCTGAAAAAATTGCCAAGCAATTTACTCTGGATCTGTGGTGTTTTTGACACAATGATGTGTTAATTCTCCAAAGAACTGTACTCCCAACAAGCTGTACAGAGACATGAAGAATAAAAAGAACAAAGTCACATTGTAAATCTGCTGGCTTGATCTCCTGCAAAGAGAATATTTGGATTAATAATTTGAAAATATGTATAATATTATACATTATCTACTGCAACATAGTGCAATTAAAGAAACTGGTGGGGTTATGAAAAAACCGATTTTGGTTTTCTTATTTGAATGGAAATATTTGTCATTCCAGAATTAAGTATCAAATTAAGCAAGCCTGCTCAAGAAAGCACAGCTACTATGTAAAATTAATGAAAAATATTTCAAAAGGCCTGGACTGATGGTGCTCATTAGTGGAGGCCTGACTCTAGCAGTGGGACTGACACAGACTGATGATTTTAAAAGCGACAAAGCACTGTTCTCCAGGATTCACCACATGTAGAAAACTACCTCTACATCTAGGACTAACTCTAAGCATCTTGCACTGGTTCTGGTATATGATATGGGATCCCCAGCAATATGAATATGTACAGCCAATAATGGTTGCATGCATTTGTAGTTTGTCCACTGAATCAAGATAAATAATGTAAACAAAGCTTCAGAGGTTTGGGACAATTTTTTTATATAAGTATAACCAATTAATTTAGATAAATATTATTTTTTTAGTAGAATCTGAATATGTTACATTTATGATTAATTTATTGTATCATACAGGGCCGGATTTAAGGGAGGGCAACCGGGGCGGCAGCCCCGGGGCCTCCATAAAAGAGGGGCGCCCACAATAGAGACGTCGGATTTTTTTTAAAATCCCGACTAGTAAACACTAGTAAAAAAAATTTCTTTTCCTTTGATATTTTTTTTCGCTGTTTTACCTTTATCTACAGTACTTTGTACAAACACGAAAAATATTTATTGAAAAACTCAACTGAAAAAATTGTTCATTTTATTCAGAAAATAATTTGGGGCCAGGGGGCCTCCACTCCTTTGTTGCCCCAAGGCCTCTAGACCTCTAAATCCGGCCTTGAATATCATATATATACCATAGTATTAAACTACATCATAAATATTAAACCAGAAGTAGTTCCGATTACCACCCTGAACAAATATTTGTTGTGTGTGGGTGTAAAATTATCTATATATGTATGTGTATAGAAATTAATACATGTGGTTTACCAACTGTGTGGTCACCATATTACAGGCACTTCTTGGTTTGGCATCATATGGCCTTGCATGGATGTCCCAACTTATAGTGTCTTTGATGTTAAATGACAAAGTACTTAATCTTAACACTCACTACTGTCTTTATTTATCCTACAGACAAGGTGGGACAGCAAACCACTACTTTAAGAGTTTAAAATAGAATATTAACATAATAATAACAATAATGTGTGTGTGTGTTGAACATTGTTCATATATTATCATTTCGAATTTCATTTCTAATTGATAATCAAATTTCCAAATTATCCTTCATTAAAAAAGTTTGTGATTTCAGAACCTTAAATGTAACACAGCTATCATCTGTGTAATTATTCAACAAAATATTTGTGACAAAAAAAATGTTGAATGTTTATGTAAATTTTTTCCAGATGTATTTGAAACAAAGCTGCCTCCACAAACACAACATCAATTGATGCAAGATCTTGTTTATATGGCTACAGATGCTGCTTTTTCTATTCCACCACAAGTAAGTATTATTATAAACTATTCTTATTCTTTGTTTGTTTGTTTGGTTGGTTGAATTCGGTAATCTCAGGAACTAGTGGTTCGAATTGAAAAATTATTTTATGTTCAATAGTCCATTTATCGAGGAAGGCTATAGGCTATATAACATCACGCTATGACTAATAGGAGTGGAGCAACAATGATAAATGTGGGAGAAATGGGGAAAATATTTCTGTTTTGAGAGCTTTCCTTGCATATGCTGCGTAAACGAACAGAGATAGACCAAATTAATGTACTAGATAATTGTAGATCTACAAAAGTACTACAGAAAAGTCCGCGATAGCATATATCTATATCTTATGGTTAACTCACAATAACTACTTTTA
>DWGJ01003814.1:0-12668 GCA_018246895.1 Aspitha aspitha aspitha | reverse complement strand
GGTCGCCTCTGGTATACAAGTGGACCGGCAACCACACCCTTCGGACCGAAACACAGTTGAAACAACTGCTTCACAGCAGAAATAGGTGTGGCGGTGGTACTTCTCCGGGCGAACCGTATACAGGTTCTACCACCTACAAAAACCAGTTTCTACTTGTAAGATTGAAAACAAAATCAAACGTCTTACAACTATCTCTGCTTAATATCCTCTTCTTAAAATCTGCTGGTAATATTAGGTAAGTCGAAAATTCTATTTTCATGCATACAATTCGTTGTCCCAGTATGGTAGCTATAGCTAAATTACATTCATGAATTGACGTCAGTTCCACATTGCAAGCTAGCAAGTACGTGTTGCCTCATTAACGTATATACTAGTATCCGTTTGAAAAATTAAAAGATACATACATAAAATTAAATCGTAATAATTAAATCCAAAGGGGCATTAAAACTAATATAAAAGAGCCTTAACTAATCTAAATTGCGTTACTTATAGTTTTGGTATCCTGCTGAGCATTTTAAAGAGATCTTCGAAAGGATCCAACGAAGATATTTCTAGTAAAATATCCGTGACAATAAAAGCTGAAGTAAAAACCAAATTCGACACTAAAGAAAGGTAGAGATAGAGTGCCAGAGAGAGATAAAGAAAAAGAGGAAGAGATCTGATTCAAAATGGCAACGTCGTGTAATTTTCGCCCAACCAACCATTTATACCTATGGAGCTATGTATAATATAATTAAGCTGCGTATTGTCCAAACATTTCATTTTCCGATATAATCTTGTAAAGTAACAGATGTTATGTAAGAGTGGCGCCGAGATTCTAATGATGTACGCTAAACACTAATATACAATGACACGTATGTATGCTGACTCGTGTAAAGCGATTTTCGATGTACAACTCGGAGCATGTTTCATTGACAATTCATCAGTATTTATGGATATGGATCAGTGAATGAAACTGCCGATGTACACCGACCGAATGCGATTTATAAATGTTCTAAAGCTGTTGTACATATTGAGCGGTAAGGATGCTTGAATGTAGGCTACTTCGTGTTGCTCACTTCGAACGAGGGTTTCTATATTAAGATAATTAATGTCGCTTCGTATCTATCCAAACAAAATTGTTGCGTGCTTCAATCTTTTTCACATAAATATATAAATTCAGAATTAGCTTACAATTCCTAGTGATAACCATTTATATGTAACGATAACATGTTTAGCCACGCTGTTTAGTCCACAATCGTCGATAAAGCTAGTGCCACTATTTGTTTCATGGATGGCAAAATTACGAGTATGAGAAGCACTGAACTAAAAACAGTAGATAATTTTGTGAGCGTGCGAGCGTATGAGATTTCTTCTGCTCCCGAATCTGTAAACACTTCATCATCCCGTTAGTGTGGTACTAGCTTTATGCATCATGTATTTTTGATGTATAATGTAAATATTTAAGCGAGCGCCTGGAGACGACTAGACGAGCTCCGTGCTACATATCTATGTAACCGATTGATTGAAAGTTTTTCTATAATTAATGAATAATATTCTAGTGTTAATTCTAACACCGTTCGAAATTGTTCACTTGTTTATACATTGTTACGAATCTGTACCCATATCTTTTATCACATGTATTTAACGTGTATGGTTATTTATACGAAATAATATATTACAATTTAAAAATGTATATTAATCGTGCATTCATGTGTGCATAATTTATTATGAAGTGTTGTAAATTAATTATACTTAATGGTGAGTTATGGCAAAAACTATCTATAATGGACAAATCTTTAACAATGTACCAATGGAATAATGTGCTGAAACAAAATAAACGATACAAATGCCGCTTCTTTATTCGCTGGTATTATTTATTGGATTAATGATCGTTATTAAGTACATTATCATTAAAATAAAATACACTATAATGTCTAATAAATGATTGCAGCAATTTACAGACATTGCCAAGCAAGTAATCGTATAAAATTGTGTTGTATTAAAAATAGAATGCAAAATTTGAATCTTCGAAAAAAAATCCCTATTACCGAACCAGACAAACGGTGTTCGATTCAAATTTCATTTTCACAAAATTTTGTCTAAGCGAATCATTAGTTTCTGCTACTTTGAGTTCATACAAATCTCCCATAGAAAATCCACTCAGTTTTTCTAAAAAATTCGAACATTCCGAGCTCCTTTTCGGGTTATTCATTCCCTAAATAAATTCGGAGTATTTCACATTTTAAAAAGAAATATTAACGACCTTACGTACCTTACATATTCGTGTAGTCACTTTAAAATGAAAATATTTCTCGCATGTATTTTATGCAGCATTTCACACACTCCTTTTGTTTTTCTTGAACCACCTCTTTTACTGTTTTCTGTTTTACTGAAATACAGTGCATTCAAAATGTATGGGTCTCATACATTTTAAATGCACCGTATTTCTTAAATCCTATGAGTTTAAAATGAATATGCTAAGCATCTCATGAATTTACATGGAGATACAAAAACGTCCAGATACTAAAATTGTAGTTGACACCGTGATTTTGGAAACAGGCTTGCAATTTTTTAGCATCAGCAAAAAATTTTAATACACACGAAAAAATCTTACAGGTAAGCATGTAGGTATGTATGTATAAGTCTGTTTGATATCAAAATAACAAGCCTGTATCATGCAACATAAATGTCTAAATACTAACATCTATACAGATTACTTTTTGTCTTTCGTAGGAATCAAACCCACACTTGGTTCAGCGATCAGATTCAGTACCCTTGAGAATAACAAACTAGTCAAAATTACTTATAAAAATAGGTATGAGTATACTCTTGAGATTAATGGAGGACCAAATATTAAAATACAAGGTCATTGAGGTTTGTTCTAAATGTTTCATACATTTTCCATCCGCATAGATGTTATGATTTGTTCCCGCAGCGCTATGGCTTGGCTTCCTTTCTTTTCATCATAGATTGCATTTTTTCATTAAGTAATAAGTATCCATATAAATATACCGAAAAAATCCGTAAAATGAGACTGGATCGACAGTTGCGGTAGAAAAAAAAACCTAAATTTATATACTATGTATTTATCTTTTAATAAATAATTTATGGTGTAGTCAATAAAAGTTTAACGCTTAATAATAATAACATTTCATTGTCCCCGTATTATCTGGTATGTGATTAGCTTTAGCTAAATTCCCTACCTAATATTTTCATTACTTTTATTTTTATTTCTCGCATAATTATCGTTTGATTCCAAATTTTCAGCCTTTTCCACAGGATCCTGAATGAAGTTGCCGGTAACAACTATTAATAAAAGCAGATGTCCATGGAGCGATATAGGATGTTCGATTTCTCGTTTAAAAAAAATTCCGTACATGGAACCATTGGTAAAATTTCTTGCTGTTAAAATCGTATTCGTATGATAGACATTTTGTGTTGACCCAACTAGAAAAAAAATATTTTTTTATTAACTTTTTCCTTTAACAATGATTTTGTCTGAATATTATGAATATTTTTAATGACCTAAAACATTATATTATACATTATACATATAAACGTACCCGCCATATGTCCTGCAACCTGTTGCGTTATAGTCCTTCCTGAAACACTGGGTCCCTATAATATCGAAATAAATCATGCCTATGGTGGAGGCCGTGTCGGTCTTGTCTTTCTTAAGGCATAGCCTGAATCTTTCGTCGCATTCACAATGCAACCTGAAAAGAAGCACCAAGCACGCTTTCGAACAGATTGCACCACAGAAGGGGTTACCCGACTTTTAACTTCGAGAATTTCTCTCGGATTGAAATTCTCGAAGTTAAAAGTTGGGTACGTACTGGTAATGGTAGAACTGGTAGAACGTACTGGTAGACTTTTGTTTATTTTAATGTAAAATTACATTAGTAGGTATTTAATGCAATTTTCAAGTTTTAGTAGAAAGGATATAATTTACTAATTAATTGCTTGCAAACGTAAACGCAATCCGAAAACAAAAATAGATAAAATCCAAGATAATCGAAAGTCATTTTTAACGAAAATCACACAACCAATGCATTGTTTACTTAACCAAAAAGAGAAACCGGCGAAAAGAAGTTGTAAGAGAGACTGGTGCTTATATTATAGAAAAGACTAGGATTACAGAACAGAGCAGGAAAGTTTTTAATAAATAATTAAAACAGTTTCAGAACGTATTATTAATAATATAGTTACTGCTCTAGCATTGTGACTGAAAATTGTGCGTTGTCTGAAACTCAAGAACGACTTCATTTACACCGCCTGAGGTCTCCCCGTGTCTGTCGAGACAGTTCCATTTATCCATCCGTGAGTCTTTGGATTTCCACTGCTGGACAAAGGCCCGGTTCTGGGATTTTTGAATCCAGCCAGTTCCCGCTGTTTACCCCCGATCATCAGACCTCCTGACAATACTCTCCCCCCTTTTCTTTAGTTCTTCAGTTTATAATAATGCATGTTTGGTCAAACAAAACAATGAGTGTAAATAAATATTTAATGACTATCAGGCAACGTAAGATTTCATAAAGGCCATCCCCGAGGTCAGTTACAAGTCTGCGTTATCATTATGCAAATAGTCATAACGGTTTATTAAATTCATGGGCTATTCATTTCATAATTATATGGCTTTGGATTCTTCGAGATCTCAAACGAAACCTTCATGAAGGTTTAGTAATTTGTCTCATCTATACTAATATTATAAAGCTGAAGAGTTTGTTTGTTTGTTTAGTTGAACGCGCTAATCTCAAGAACTACTGATCCGAATTGAAAAATAACTAATATATGGACAGATTTTCTCCTGTCGTTATGAAAGTGAACATTTCACTGGACAGCAGCATAGCGTAAACATAATAAATTTTAACCATAAATCTTTAAAATAGATCTTAAATATGTTCTGACAGTATCTTAATTAAGATAATAAATAATAAAGTTAACAAATCATAAAATAAAATCGAAATCGTGTATGGTCTAAGAATTTTTAAAAAACAATGTTATCCTGCTTCTCTGTCTCTGCTTTTGAGTTGATAATGAACCAGGAGAAGTTTTTGAGACGAAAAATTTTTAATTTTTTTCCCATGGATCTCAATTTATTCTGTGTAGTGAATAACCGCAGTGGTATACGCTATATACACGGGCGGATTTTCCTATAGGCTGAGTAAGCCCGGGCCAAGGGCGGCAAAATTTGTTAATGTTTTTTAAACCATATTAACTTGTTTCTCAACCGTTTTTCGGCTCTCTTTCTCTCTACTCCACTTCACTTATTTCTTCGAATAGTCATCTTTAAACTTATTAGACCACCAAAATATGAGCAGATCATGAATTTTATTTTTTATTTTTTAATAATTGGGGACAAAAAATTTATTACAAAAAAATTGTTCATTTAATTTTTCATGCTTTACGGGGTAGCGCATGGGGGTGGTAATCTTTCGTAGACCTAGGGTAGTCAAAGTACCTATATAATGCCCTCCTGGTTATACATATAAAATACAATAAACACAAACCTAGTATAAGAAGCTTCGTTCGTAAGGTTGTATTTGGTCTCACCCGGGTTGATCGTATCGTCGCAGTGGTCGTGATTTCGGCAGCAACTATCAGCTCCCGCCGCGCTTCCCAGGTCATCATAATTGGCAGCTGTGTGGCCCGAACCGCACCATTTCGTGCCTGAAATCGATCACATCTCTACGACGAGGCCAGCCAAAACATGAATGTATTTTTATAATAATAAATGCATGAAATACTTACAACCTCGATATCTATTCAATACCTATCGCTTATCGTCTATACGAAATAAGATCTATTGAAATTAGGATAGTATCACCGTTTATTTTACAGTTTTTTTATTCTATATAATGCAATATTAATTTATTTTTGAATTATTCCCATTACCACAAACGTAGATTGTTAAATGAAACGTTAATGAAAAAAATATTTGTCATAAAAATAGTATCTACTTGTAACGTACTTATATTTAGTCGACTGACCTGGAAAAATTAAATCCAGCCGATATTGTGCTAACTCTTCAGGGCTCATGTTATTCTCAAACTTTTTCATAATGATTTGCTTTACAATCAGATTTCTGTGATATTCTTCATCAATACTCCAAGACTCACTAAATTGTAACACGCTAACTGTAAATAAAAATAAACTTTTTAATATCATTTTACTGACTAAGTAGGCAGAGTGCTGGACTCACAAAAAATAAAGAGTTCTCATATTAGAATACTCTTTTATACTTAGTTCTCTAAATATCCATTAGGTAGAGGTTTTGTTGCGGAAAATCGCGACATCGACTCATTTATTTCTAAATTATAAATAAAATTAAGGTTACCAGGGGGCGTGTATTATCAACGATTATTATTAAAATGAATTTTAAATTAAGATTTTGTTTTTTTTTTGCACAATTATTCACTAATAAATGTTCTAATAGATAACGTTTTCATGTTTATGAAGTAAAATACACAAATATTTTTTCTCATACTTCTATTCTCTTTTTCCTTCTGCGTCTCGAATAAAACATAATCTGCAATCACTCTGTCCTACAGGCTAATAAAAAACAAAGCTACTGAAAACGGAAACAATGTTTCTGATCTACGGAATGGATTTCAATGTAATTGGTTAGATCTATAATCTCACAAGTTTAAAACAAATTTGTGGAACATAAGTGTGACAAATGCAGTTAAGTCATACCGTTGTTTATCAAATATTTTTTGTTGCAAAATGTATACCGGTAGGAGTACATGTAATCCGTTAACGCCTCCACCATAGCCTGACCGGAAAATTAAGATAACGCAGCCTCGAGAACCGACTTGGACGTGAATTGCAATAAAATGCTTCACATATTTATAAAAAAGAAATATTATAGAATTTCTAAGGATAACAATCACCGTTCAGTAATGTTTGTTTTATAACTCCTTATTTGAAGTTGCTGTTGCAATTACTGTTATTCCCAGAACAAGTATGGGTAGAACAGCTTATGAACCAGCTCTGATTTAATGAATATTATAGGTAGGTATGTATAGAAATATGTATCTTTTTAATAAATGTAACAACACATAGGTACTTCTATAGTTAAACAACTTATTACTCACATCGTACAAATTACCTACATTATCTTAGGAAACAGTATGGAAAGGAAAATAAAATAAGGAATAACACATCGGTTGGGTTGTAGATTTATGCCGCTTGTGAGTTTTAATAAATTAAAAGTTAGTAATGCATATACAAACTCGATTATATCATATTTCAATGGAACGCATTTATATTTTTACCAATGGACCCGCTCGTTTTATATATTTAATCCACAACATATCCCACAGATCAACTTTCATACTATACTGGTCAATGCTGTCCTTTTTTTACAATTAAACGGATCACCTACTTAGATTTTTACTTCTTATGATAGTAGGTAGGTACAGACATCCATTTACAAGCCAGTCCGCTGTGTAGGTATTTCATTTTAATGGATTCTTTGTACGCAAATATTCATTATAAGTATATGACATTTGTATTGTTCCCGGGACAAAGACGATAAAGCTACCGTATTATTAATGAACCCACTTCCGCTTTAACCTTTGTGTGAATTTCGAAATTCTAATTAATAATTATGAAAACGGCGTAATTTTTAATCGTTATTATGGTAGTATGTTACGTGTATTTTATAACCTATTCGTTAGACTTGAATTGGAGTCGTGAGAACCTTTTCATTCAACAATAATGTAATCGCTACATAAGGCATTACCAGTGTTTAAAAACTCTTACTAAAAAAAAAATGGTCACACCATATGTAATGCAGTGATATATGTATTATCCTATGCTGTTATTATTTAATAAAATAATATTACTCTAATGACTCTCGGGTACTATAAGGCTGAATCATTATGAAAATCTTTGACAGATTTGGTGAATCTAAAAAAAATTAAGTCTGACATGCATGAGTGACGTTTGTTTTGTTTACGTTACAAATGTTGCGATTTCTCCAGTTTAATTTAAAAGTAGATAAATATTTCCTTTTCCTTGGCTTAATTTTCTGAGAAAGAAACGTAGGAAACAAGTATCAGAATGGAAAACTTGAAAAACATCTGGAAACCTGAGCGTAAGTTCCGCTATTTGTCATAAATTCTTCGAATTTTACTAGTCAGCAACTTAAATGTTACTTATTGTCTACCTAACATATTTAAATCAATAAGTTCTTCTCTTAATGCCTATAGCACGTGCAATTTATGTACATTATAAATTTGAATGATAGTTTTGTTTTCTTATACAGTATTTAAACTAAAACCTACCTTATTTACGATATACAAAAATAATATTTCTAAATTGCAATACAGCAAGTTATAAACGGGTATGCAAAACACTTAATATTACGTGGTCACTGTGCTTTGCATTAACTTCTACAAAAAACTACAAATAGGACTATTTGAGGTAAATCACAGTATTTTTTATTTCTACTCTAAGCTCCAATAATGGGCTTGCAAATATTTAGTTTAGCATAATTAAAATGCACATAGTTGCATTCTATAATTGACCGCTAATCAAAATTAACCCTTTTTAAATTATTCCTAAAATTTCAGTATACCGTATACAAATGGAGGCTCCGACACCCAAGAGGATAGTTTGTGAAAATTGCCCCAATAGACCAGAGTTCTATGGTAAGGAATACCATGGTATATTGGGGCATAAGGAAGCTACATTGATGCTAGAGGACGAGCCGAATGGTGCTTTTCTAATCAGGAAAGGCAATGAGAGTAATGGTTTCTATACCTTAACATGGAGGTAATTTTACCTGTTTAATAGTACACCAGTATTTAAAAAAATTCAGTCCTGAATTGATGGCAGATTCTGATGGCAGTGGATGAAATTACATGCGCTTTTGGATGTTTAGAGAAGCATAGTATATGATAACTGCTGCTAATATCAAAATATGCAGTAGATTTTAGTTATTTTTAAAAAGAACAAATTGCTTTTTAATCATTTTGGTAATGACTGTGTCATTTTTAATTAATATTTAATCATGATAAAGCAGCTGTTACTGTTGTACTGATATTAAATTTTGGACTGTAACTAAGGCCGATATCCCCCTAGCAACACTGCAATGGCGACAGCATGACTTGCTTGTGGCATTTGTTTATTTTGATTCCTTCACAGATTCAATAACAGAACTCATCACTACAAACTCTACTACGACGGCACCCACTACATAAGAGAGAAGAGATATGACACCATCTACGATTTGGTGGCGGACGGACTGATCATTTGCCACATGGAGCTCAAAGCGCATCACATTCTCGACATGATCAACTCTCAGACCAGCTACACCGAGAGTCCATATGTGACTCTCAATAGGCGGAAAATAAATACGCTCACCAAAATTCATCAGTAAGTAATGTAACAGGTGTTTGATAACATTTACTATAGAATAGAATAGAATATAATACTTTATTTGCATAAATGTGGTCAATTGATAGTACTAAACGGTACAGTTGTTTTTCTGGTTTTATATTCCTTAATGAACAGTACTAGCAGTTACTTGGGAAGTGCGACTAAAAATTTTGTAGACAAGGAAAGGTAAAATTCCCAAATATGACACAGAGATCTCAGTATTTTGGTATCACAGTATCCCTGCATACTATATCCGTAATAGAGTTTGTACGAGCATGTGCTCAAATCTGCACTCAGGCAATGTGGCAGATTATGCTCCATGATTACTGCCTTCACAGGAGAGACCAGAGCCCAACAGTGGGTTTATAATAGGGTTGTAGCCAACAAACGATAGGGATAACGATAGGAGTTCTATTTCCGAATACAATCATGTTAGTACTGAATTATCAATTCACCATAATCATACTAATTTAAACGATTAACAAGCATTGGTTTTCCTACTCATTGAATGCAATACGGAAAATATTCTATAACTAATGATAACCAACAAATTAATTTAACTTAGTCATTATTTGTCTGCATGTAGGTTAAGATGTGTTATTGTTGCACTTTCAACTGTAGGGGACTTTGTTATTGTGTCTGTGAGTTTCAATATGTGGAAATTATATTTTAGAACAAGAAGATGGTAACGTAATTTGTTAAGGTGCAATCTAATACAATTCCTCTTGATTGAATATCACGTAGAAGAATTTTTCAAAAATACATCCAACTTTCGCACTTACGTTCAGCGTTTTTTAATATTCCGTGTGGTTTTATTGTTTCTCGATCCACATTTAAGAAAATCATTATATTTCTCTCTATTTCCTTTAAAATTATTATGTGCAACTTGAATTGGTTCCATTAAGTAAGTAATGATGTAGAAGAAAGACGTGATATCTGTAATGATAGAGGATATTTCGTACAAATGTCCATTCGCGCAAATTGATGGGAATCTGTACACAGATTTTTTCTCCTAAAAAAAGTTAGGGTTTTTAAATTTAGAACCGTATCGAGTAAGAAATCACAAACGTTTCGAGGTAAACAGAAGATCTGTTTACTTTACTGAAAGCTCAAATTATTATATTCTGTTCATGTTATCATTCGGGAATGCATGTTCGATATGTACTGTGTATTGTATTTATTTTTGATGTGAGCCCAAAAACTTCCTTCCTGCTCTTTTCAGGGTCAATAAAAGAGCTTAGTTGTTAATGTAATTACGATAAACAAATATTTATACATAATTAAAAATGAACTAAAAACTTCGTTCTTCTGTTTTACGAGTAACATTAGCGTAAGATTCTTGTATCGTCATGCCTAAAAATCCACTTTAGTTAATAATTGAATTATTATAGATCTACACAGGTGATTACAAAAGTTTTTAAGAAATAAAAGCCTGAATTATAGTTAGTTTAACGTTTTCATTTATTTTTTTGGATTAGGAACGTTTTATTCCTTAGTAAATAACCACATATTGACTATACTAAAATATATTTAGAAAATTATCGACATCGAGAGCGATGTCTTATACGAATTAATTCCCCATCTAATTACTTCAAATCGTTCTTAACATTTTATTCCTGTTTCACCATGACAAAGTAAATAATCGACCATAACCGTTCATCGTATTCTTCTCATTATTTCTTATAGGGTCTCAAACAAATCTAGCCCGATCATTAACAAACGTGAATCGAAAAGTCCCAGTGACACTGGCAACAGGACTAAGAATCCTCTTTACGAGTTCACGCCATCCACTGAAGATAACCGTCTTCTATATAAGTGTACAAAGTCGCACAGTTTTAAAGTTCACACGTTTAAAGGGTTGAATTGGTGTGAGCTGTGTGCTAACTTCCTTTGGGGCTTCACCGCGCAAGGGGTGAAATGTGAAGGTAAATCATTTTTAATGTTTCGCTAACTGTCATACTAACAACTAAAATTCATAATAACACGGGAAAATTACATTCAAATAACGTCACGCGATATTCTGGTTTCACAACTGTGCATTTTAATTTTAACACAGCGCCTTTCACGTGTTTTACGTTTGTGAAAGTTCAGACGAATCTAGAAGGATAATTCTTACAGTTCATTTTTATTTTGTCCTATCAATTTGTTTAAAAAATGATAATTAGGAATAGAAATTAGGATAGGAAGGTGTAATGTATGCTCAAGTACAGTCCAGCACAGAAGTGCTGGTGCTGGGAGTTCGACAGTCGATCGTGACTTCCACCTTAGTGCGTGCTGATCATTAGGAATTAGGAGTCACCGAATTGAATCAACTAATATACTCAACGAAATTATTTTTCTTTCCCGACACGTATAACTTGGAATTGTTCGAAGTAAAAGTGAATAGGCATTTTTTAGGCACCTGTACTACTAGACAGTAATAAAAAGTCCTTTAATTAATTACTCATTTTTTTTTAAATGTATTCGTCAATTTTATTGAATCCCAAAGACAGTAAACTCTATGTACACACAATTTATTTAACAGTAATGAAGGTTTATTTCCATGCAATTGTCAATACAGCAAACATTTATAACGAGTAAAGACCAAATTTAGTTAACAACGTGCAACATTGTCGAACCGTTCCAATGAGTGCCGCGCGATTTCAGATTGCGGGTTCATAGCGCATTCGAAATGCTCGGAGCGCGTGCCGAACCACTGCGTGCCGGACCTGAAGCGGCTGCGCGGCGTGTTCGGGATCGATCTCACGACGCTGCTGAACGCGCACTCGAGCACGCTGCCGTTCGTGGTGCGCAAGTGCGTGAGCGAGATCGAGGCGCGCGGCATGGACGCCGAGGGCATCTACCGCGTGTCCGGCTTCGCGGACGAGATCGAGGCCTTGAAGCTCGCCTTCGACCGAGGCACTACATTTATCTATACTAATATCATAAAGCTGAAGAGTTTGTCTCGTTGAACGCGCTTATCTCGGGAACTATTGTTTCGAATTGAAAAATCAATTTTGTGTTGAATAGTCCATTTATTGAAGAAGGCTGCAGGCCAGTGATTCTCAACCTTTTTTTTGTTGCGGCACATATTTAACGATTTCAAAATTTGGCGGCACACAACGAAAAAGATAAAAACTATTTACTTACTACAACACACTGCATAAATAGTTTATGACAAAAACTTTAAACATACGAAATAAACTAATATATTACAATAATAACTAAACGTTTTATTAAGGAATTAATTACAAGCTAATAATACTAATAATATTAACATTATTATATATTTGCAAAATTTGGCGGCACACTTTTGAAAT